>JASDQU011103458.1:0-11204 GCA_032191745.1 Picea mariana
TTGGTATTTAAGTCTATTTTTGGAATCGATACTCACACAGGATTTGATTCCTATATTCTTACCTTCATCCCAGTACATAGGCCCACATAGATGCTTTCTCACACGGGTATAGGAACCTGTGTATTCTGTATGACAATGGTGGCATATAAATTTCCCTGTTCCATGCCCTTTCCCTCTAGTAAGCTTAGTGACATACTTCCACAGAGGTGTGTACCTGTCTTTGGAATTTTGGGGATCCTGACCATCACTGTCATTTTCATTGTCTCCATCCCCTTCCATTTCTTCCTCCTCTCCTTGGTATGTGCTGTCCACTTCTATTTCTTCATCACTATCATGGGTAGGCCTAGGCCTAGGCCTACGTGAACCTCCCACCACCATCATTATAATAAAAAATGGAACCAAAATGGCACACCACATTGACATCAACATCATGAATGTTGAACCTTGGCCCTGGATAATAAGTTGCTACCTGCAATAGAATGATGGAGGAGAAATGGGAAAGAGTAGGAGAAGAAACTAGTTTACAACACATGCATTTTAAAAAAAAACAAAACAAGAAAGAAAAATGGGCACCAACAACCTACCTCTTTAACTCTCCAATGTGGTTGAATATGACTATGGTAGCCTTCAATCTCCCTTCAATCTCCTTAAGAACTAGCAAGAACCCTCTCAAGAGTCAAAACCCTCTTAACAAAGAAATGGATGAAATGAGAAATAGAATGAGAGAAATGGGAGTGAAAGAGTGTTTTTAACTCTTAGCTAACCCTAGGCTACCTTTCCCATGAGTCATTTCTCCAAAAAAACAAAAAAAAAACAAAAAAAAAATGAATTTCCTCCTCCTCACGCGCGCGAGCTGAAGGGAGCATTTCGGGGAGAGTTTTTTTCTCTTGGGAGCGCTCAGGGAGCATCCAGGGAGCGTTCGCTCCCTCAAAAACCAGGGAGCGCATATTTTAAGGAGGAATCGCGCTCCCTAAAAACGCTCCCGAAGGGGAGCATTCAGGGAGCGCGCTCCCTGAACACTCCCCTTCGGAGCACGATTCAGGAGCGGGTTCGAGGGGGGGGGGGCGCCCCCCCCGCAGCCTAGGTCCAAACAACAATACCAACAAAGCATAAGTTGGTATATCTCCATGTCTTCATGCTGAAACTCCTGAGCTGAGCCGTAATGAAGAACTGCCTGAAAAACCACCAATCTGGATGCTGAATGGTTCATCTGAAATGAACTGGAAGAGAGATGAGATATGGAAGTGAACAACTGCAATATCTGAACATTCCTTGATTGCTTGACAATTCGATCATTTTGCCAAGTATTTGAGTTGGAAGAATGCGATGTCTTCTGCTAATTGGTGAACATGTAGTATCACCACTCTACTATCAGTGTATCACTGAAGTGCTCTCTGAATCTGTGGTTTGGGATGACCACTAACCAATTGATACCATGTATCTGATGGTTTTTGGATAACCACTAACCAATTGTGACACTTTTATGTATTCAACAACATCCCAAATTATCATGTGTATGATTCAATTGCAAGTCATTGAATCATAATTCTGCCAAAGTTTGTCATCTACAGACCGCAGTTGCCCATTTGGAAAATTTCATGCCCATCTGGCATACTTGATGTTTGTTGTTGTTGAAACTTTCTGTCTGACAACCATCTTCAATTCCATAATCAATTCCCCCCTTTGTCAGCTGAAAGGAGAGACCACAAGTGGTTTCATGAACCATCATCACTGGAATTTTGAAGTCCCCCCCTTAAGGTGCATGAGAGTTTCACTGTTATTCCATTTGTGTACAACTCAAAATGGGCATGTGGAAACAACCACATGTTATCTCATCCCGTGAGGGCCATGCTCGAAAGCTACGCCATAAGGGGACCACTTATGTGAGGTACAAAAATGTTATGTGATACAAGATTGGTATTTACTCGAGATTGAATTCTTCAGTAATACTTATATAATCTCTTGGTTGTTGATGACCATTTCCAAGGATCAATCCACTCATAATGAATTTTCAATCTTGCAGGTTTCTTCAGTGTTGAACATTTGTCTGAAGAATGGTTATGTTTGTCACAATGTTGGCAAGAATAAAGATCAAAACACTGATTCTCCATGTGACCAACTTGATTGCAATGTTGCCACTTAACATCCTGATCTTCAACATTTGAAGTTGAATTTTCTTGAAGGAATCCAACGCAAACAAACAAAATTGGTTTGGAGTAATTTGGAATATGAAAACTGTTTTGATTTTCATATCCTAAGCCATGTCGATTCCTATTGGAGTATAATTCTTCCCAAGCTCTGATGATGGGCTTGGAAAGATCATGCTGTACTTGATGACGTGCTTCACATTTAGTTTCACTTATACTTGTTGTATCACTTTGTGCTTTGGCATCTTCTGCTTGCGATTCATTTTCATTGCAAGCTACTTCTAAAGTTGGCTTGCTGAGGTTCTCCTTCACTCACTGTTGATCAACATTATCATCATCATCATTATAGAGAGAGTTGTTTTGAACAAAAACTAGTTCAGAATACTTCATTGGCTGTTGATTTTTGAGATTTATCAACTCATCATTCAATAGTTGGGATAGAGATTGAAGAAGTTTAACTTTAGCTTGCATCACTTGCAAACAAGTTAGCACTGATTGAAGAGTTGTTTTATTCAATATTACTGTGTTGTCTTCAGTGGTGTTTATTAGAGTATTCAAAAACTCTAGTATTTCACGACTATGCTCCATTTAAAAACTCTCACTTGGACTTTACGTTCGCCTGTACTCGCTCGCTTGCACTCGCTCACTTGTACTTTACATTCACTTGCGCTTCACGCTCGCTTGAACTCGCTCGCTTGAATTTGCTTCGAGGAAGTTGAGGATGTCGGTTACCACCGAAAATGCATCCCAAAGTATTACAAAGATTCATTCAACTACTCATCTTTGTCAATTATGACTCAAAATTACAATGACTCTTTGGTGTCGGGCTCAACCGAGAATGCAACAAAAATTACAATTCAACTTGATTTGATTTGACACTTACAAAAAGACTATTGTAAGTACAATAATCTTACTCAAAACATTGTTTACAAGTTACAATTGAACTTCAAATTCTCCAGGATGTGTTGAGTTTAGAAACTTCTTTTTGTATTATTAGTATGATTTGTTCATCACTGATGTGGTTGACAACTTGAATGCTTGAATATGAATGGCACTTGCTTGATTGATTGTACTTGATTATGTGCTTGATTGTCATTAATTTATGCTTGAATCTTTGTACTATGCAAATGTGTTTCGAGCATCAGAACTGGACACAAAACACCAAAATAATCCATGAAAAAATCACCAGTACACTCAGTATCAGAGCTTCTTAGTTCTTAAGGGCCTGGTAGTGTTGAGATTCATGGTATTTTTCCATGGAGAGGTGAAGTGCAACGAGAACATCCAGCCAAAGAGGAGTGATATGCCAATCAATCATATCCAAATTAGTCTCAATCATAACAAGTAATCTTCCAGGTATCATAGCAATGTACTCGATTTATTAAAAAAGAAAAAGAAGCATAGATTTGATTTATGATATAGGGTYTTTCATATCGATGCTATATTTTATCATGGTATATTTAAAGGCATTCCTGAAGATTTCATTGCTGATTTGACATGCGAGAAAGATCTATCTTGAAAAAACTTCAATGATTCATATGTATTTCAATTCAAAATTAGATCTTGTGAAAGTCTGTTCTCAAGAGATTGATATAATAATGAGATTTTCCAGTTTATGAACGAGGGAAGTTAGAGTGTGCCACAAGTTTTCTTCAGATCTATTCACACCAGACACTGATACGTACTCTCTCACGCCCACCAATCCACATCTGCGATCTGTTTTACAATCTGCCTCATATAACTTCCATGTGTAGCTGAAAAGAATAAACAATCTGTGTACTTTTTCAATGGATCGGTTTATGAAGCTTTAGATCATGTCGAAAGTGCTCTGTCTTAGCCACTAATGCACAGAGGATGAAGAAGGTGGAACTGTGACCTCCACAAATCAGCTTATTCGAAGACTTCTGCGCATCCTGAATATCACAAATCTTCCCATGAAGGTTTACTCTCTTCTATTTTCTGAACAAATATGAAAATGAAAATCATGATCTGAAGACAACTCAAGCTTATTACCTCAAATGTGAATGGATCGATTTTCATCATGTTTCCTTCTCTGTTAGTTGCTCTCGTGCATATTTGGATACATTGTTTATGCAAAATCGTGTGAAGCATTTCACATGAATTGGTTTAAAATCAGTTCACTGGAAAACATTCTGGATGGTTGGTAATTTAGAACCACAATATGTTTTGTAAGGATCCATATCAGATCTCTTTTCTAGCAGATTGATAGCTATAAAGCATTGAGACACAAAAATATTGGATCTTCCATCATTAGTTCAGCTCAGTCAACGCAGCAGAGTCACGATCCCTGCCTTGATCGAATGCTACGCTATTGTTTTTCTCATGGAGATGAAAACGTGAATGCCAAGATTAAAACATGAATTTGGTCGTTTTCCTGGCATCAACATAAAGAGGACCTGCAAATTAAAATCTGGAACAGCGGCAAAATAGATCTGGAACGAAGCTTGTATGCGACAAATTCCACACATATACAACACAATTATGATCTACAGGTGAACATAGTGCATAAACTCGACTGCTATACCTTATGTGTTCATGATGGCACTCACCAATTCATCATGATTTGGGCGGATCTCCCACTAGGTCGTTGTCCTTCAAGATTTGCTATGATCTGGACACTGTTGACTCAATTAAAAATTGAGAATTCACCTGTTCTTCTCAATGCAGCCTCTGAATTTTCAACTGGTCCGGAGGCAGCAAAGGATGAGGATTCTTTAATTTTCTGAGCAAATGAAAACTCATGCCACACCATTCAGAATCGCTAAAGCACGAATATGATTGCTTCTATTGCCAGAATCATTAAAGCATTCTGGGAATTTCTGAAAAGCATGAGGATGATTGCATCTATCTGCGTGGACTTGCTTGGATAAGATCTTCTTCAAATGCGTCAATGTTCTTGTCTTTACAAAGTTTCTGGAAATGCACTCCCTTCTTCCTATCACGGGCATTGCAAGAGGAATTCTCATAATCGTTTCTTGGGTCAATCAAATGATTGATGCATCACCTCTTCACCAAATGTGCATCACCATGCTCTGAAATCAAACTTTCTATGAAAAAACTATCATGGAATTACCAGCTCTGATACCAATTGAAGAAATTGAGCATAAGAATATTAGGACAAGAAGATTGGCGGAAAAGGCCTCGAGCCATAATTCTCAACATTGTACTCATCTTAATGATACAAATATACAATACAATAATGAAACCACGTCAATTGTTCTCACATCGACACCTCATCAGGAAATAAGGTAAGAGGAGACAATATAGGAATCTAGAAACACACTTAGGATAACAACTATATCCTAGCATGTAAAATATACAAAGGTGGTATACTTGGAATTAATGATTGTATATGAGAAAGAGGCTAACACTCCTCTTTCTCTTCTTGTTGCCTACACTCTATTCAATGCATAATTTTGCAACTAGTCTTGTATTTCGTCTCTATGATGCAATTAATATTTTGACTAAAACATTGATAGAGTTTGAGTATTTAGTTTTTTCATAGCTTTTTGAATTGGATGGTTCAATAGTCTTGTTTTGTGCAGTGGTGTGGGTGGCCTAAGTGCCTTTACTTTGATTGTACAGATCGTTTAAAGCGCGCATTCATCTTCTTTTCGTCTTTCATATTTAGCCTTCCGACGAAACACCTCCTTGGATTATGCCTTTGGATTTGATTCAGAGTTTGGTACCATGTTTTGGAGTCAAAACCCAAGAATAAAAATTCCTGGCTACTGAAAAAGAACATAATGATGGAAACCTTGCATCTTATCAAGTTTCCAATGTGAAGATGATTCATGCTTGGATGATCATGAACGAGTAATTGCACCACTTGAGCCATTTGTAGAGTTCCATGAAGATGAAGATGAAGAGTTGAATTTAGAAGTGGGTTTGTTGGTTCCTTCCAGTAATGATGATGAAATTCAAAAGGAAGAGCAACAAATCAGCGATGCAGAATTGAACCAACATGAGATTTTATCCTTGCATATCCCAGTGGTGGTTCAAGAAGAGTTCGATGAGATACCTTTGTAGCAGGGGGAGCAACTTTTGGTTCAACCAGAAGATGATCTTTCTTACAATTTGTCGATGATCCCACAGTTAGATTTTGTTATTCAAGGAGATCCTTTGACTAATCATTGCTTGGATATCAGGATTACTCATTATTCGGTTGAGCTGATAATAATGGAGGTGTTTTAGGAGGTAGATTGGAAGAGTTTTGGCTCTTCTACATTCTTATTTATCACTTGTGAGGTACCATGTTCCAAGTTTCAATTGACGGACTTCATTGATTTCTTAAGCAACAAGCACAAGAATGCATCTTTCCTTCTTAGGAGGCTTCATGATTGGTTGCATTGGAGGGTTGACTATGTTGATCTTTTCCATACCATGGATCACTTGGCTGCATGGTTACATTAGTCGTTCGTGTACGTTGATTGATCATGGAAGCTTCGACAAACTTTCGGAATAAGAGATTTTGGGCTCTAGTAAAAAAGCAAAACAAGAAAAAGAAATAAAGGAGAAAATGAGGTGAATTTTTTTGGGTTTGTGTGTAGATATCACCTTTTATATTTGATGTTATGTTGCCGATTTCCTTATATTTCTGTTGTTTTTATTTTTATATGTTAGTTTTGTTGTTTTTGTCTTCAGATGTTAGTTTTGTTGTAGGTAATCTTGTAGGTTGCCTTACCTTGCTGATTTTCCTTTAATTTTGCTGTTGTCATGTCCTAGTATGTAGTTTTGTCACTTTTTCTTACTTTGTGTCAACACTTAGTCTAAGTTCCTTCATAATAAATGCCTCACATGTGTGCAGGTTTGGTATTTCCTTTATTTGTCATTCAGTTTCAATTTACAATTTGTTATTTGTTGAAGTCAAACCCTTGAGTGTGATGTCATTAGTATAGTCAACGTTGCTTGGATCATCCTTGGGTCTTGATTGGATGTGTTTGGTTAGTGTTCGACTTCAGATCATTATTCACATTGACAAGCAGTTCTCGTACCTCAGGGCTCATTGGCCTCATTGGTGGGTTTGTTTGCGCCTAACAGGTGTTTTACTTATTGCCATCTGACCAGGTGGTTTTCTTCCATGTGTTGACTTCAACTCATTTTTTGGTGGGAGGAGCGTACATGATAGGTGGGTTGCAGGTTGCAGTTGTAGATGGGCATGTATGGGTAGGTCCTCATTATTGTTAATCAATTGAGGGAACCTGCATTTGACTCCATTACCTAATGGACATGCATAGTGGTCTATAGGTTGGATTTTCTAGAGATTAGTTGCTTACAGGTGCAAAGTACAGAGATTTTGAGATCTTCGACATCCCATAGGGGGATCTCGTCCCCTTGAGTTGTCATGGTCAAACCCCAATTTACCTGTGCAGATGGAGGGTTAAGATCCAATGAGCTTTCATCAAGCTGGTGTTTGATGATCAAAGTCCATTGCAGAAGTAGAGGTATTTCAGAGGCATATTCACTATTTTTGGAGGAAATTTCTATTTTTAGTAGTTTTCCTAATTTTTAGGAGCCCAACTTCTAAGGTTCGTTGGTTAGAGGTGATCACTTGTTTGGGATCCTTGTGAGCTCATGATGCCAATGAGTTTTTTTCAGGTGACATGCGAGACATTGCTAATTTTAGCATTGCTAATTTTAGCAGTTAGGGTTTCAAGGCCTGTATGACAATTTCTGAGCATATAGTTGGATTTCTTGTAGAAAATTGAGTTCGATGAGGCTGATTTAATTGAAATCCAAGATGCGGCTATTTTTGTAGTGCTTGTTTTTAGGTGTTCTATATTTGGCAATGATCTCATAGTAGTTCCCTTCATTTTTCAACTTTCCTATTTTTAGGAGTTGAGTGTTATTTTTGGCATGTCTATGTTTAACAATGATGTTTTTAGCAGGTGTGGGTGTTGTACTTTTAGTTCTAGTGAGCAGTTGGGAAATGGTATGGATTGAGCAAGCGAAAGCTTTTCAGGGTGACATGTGGCAACCGTTCCAACCTTATTTCATCAAGAAAACCCTAGGCACCTTCTTTGAGTATATTTGTCAAGTTTGCTAAAATTGATTTCTCATGACTCCAATTCTATTTTCAGTGGATGACTGCTTATCATTTATTTTTGGAAAAGGAGGGCACCTAGGTCAATTGATTCCTTTTTGGTAACTTTGGGAAACTGGGAGATGGAAATTTGTTATGGGAGATGATTATTATTGGCCAGGGCGACTTCATGGATCAATGTGCATGGAGAGGGAAATTTATTATTTTATAATAGTTTATTTATGGAGGTAGCCTAATTAGCTTGAGATAAGTCAACATCTCATGAATTAATAATAGAAGTAAGGGGGATTGCAAGAGTGAGTTTATTTATGGATGTCAACCCCCTTTCTAGTGAGAGTCAGAGCATTGTTTATGGATGTTATCTAAGCATTTACAGTAACTTTCTTTATTTAAAACAACCACTTAATGACAATGACATATTGCTTGAGTAGGCCGCCCACTTTTGGGGAATTCGAGTGTTATAAGAGGGGCAAATGGCATTATTTCGGGAGAGTTTTTTAGTGAGCATCCAACCTCTTCTCTTCCATCTCCTCTTTCTTTTCTTGTTTCCTACACTTTGTGCAACACATAATATTGCACCTAGTCTTGTATTTCATCTCTATGATGCAAACAATCTTTTGCGTAAAATAGTGATATAGTTTGACAATGCAGTTTTTTCACAACTTTTCAAATTCAATGGTTCGATAGTCTTGTTTTGTGCAATGGTGTGTGTGCCCTAAGTGCCTTTACGTTGATTGTGTTGATCGTTTAAAGCGTTCATTCATGTTTCATCCGTCTTTCATATTAAGCGGTGTGAGTTTGAATTATCTCATATTATTTAATTATAAGCATTTTTATGTCCTTGGTTGCATGCACACATGCCATGGACAATTATGTTATGTGTGGATCTTTCATACTAACCACAGAGACTTTTTCTAAGTGATTGATAGTGGATGAACACTAGGGACGCCCCCTTGTGTTTGGAAAAGCATCAAGTCCGAACAAAGGAGTAATTAGCAGTGATCTTGGGCTAATTACATAGTTTTTTCTTAGGTTTTCCTGTTGTAGATCTGAGTGATACCACTTCATAATTGCATGTTAGATTCAAGAGCCTTGACTAACATTATGACTTTTGAGGTGATGAATGTATTTGGCTTAATGAATTCTAGACCATACATAAATGTGCAAGCTATGGATTCACATTAAGTGCAGGCATGTGGGGTCATCAAAGGACTCTAGGTCTGATCGCAGGAGGTTTCGAATCGAATCTTGACTATGGACATGATGGTCATAGATTGCCCTGTTGTCGCCCTTATGCACACTTGCAGACGTGAGCTAAGTCCCGCTCACTTAGTGTGCCCTCGGAGACACAATGTCTAAGTTCTTGCCCACACTGTCACCTTGACAAGAACTTCTTCCGTCTAGGCTTACTCCTAGGGAAGCCAAGGGGGGTAGTCCCTAGTTACTAAGTTAATTTTAATTACAAATGTTCTAGGAGTTAGTTTCAATTGATTATAGGCCAAGGGAGACTAGCCTAATATGACAAGCAGCAATGCAAGTGCAAATCTAAATCTAGATGTTAAACAGCCCTTTCCCTAAGTCAACTAAAGACTAGTGCCTAAGGTTGGGCAAGGGGTCAACTATGTTTGAGGGTGGTTCGTTACAAAGGTTTTACAAATTAAATCAAATGAACTACCCCAAACCAAAAGAATAATTAAATGTTATAAAGTTTACAAGTTACCAATATACATCAAATAAATACAAGATAAGCAAATATACAAGATATACAAAAGATACAATAATTCATACTCTAGGGCCAAGCATGCCCCAAGTGGCACTTACTCCACTTGGACTGCCTTCACTGGCTTCTAACCACTCAAGCACTTAAGGATGAAAACAAGTGATGCCTCCCCAAGTGGGATACTCAATCACTTGCCTTATCCACACCACAAAAGATTGACTAACAAGATATTCAATGAGAAATGAACCAATACATCACATCACCATGAAAGATAAAGCAATTAGTTGCAAGTATAAGATATAACAACAAGATTATCACAAATGTGTGGCCTACCAATACATCTACTTCCCAAACATACACAATGTGATCTATGCAACTAATGTTCTTCTTAAGTATTTTAGATTCCCAACCCCCTAACTAGATGTGTGCCTTAACTTCCAATTCTATCAAATAACTGCCCGGTGCTCAAGATACTGGGCTTTTACCCCCAGCCTAGCTTCCAAGGTCAGCCCGTCACTTCACCACAATAAGAAGTAGTCAGAGAGGGGATCTCCCCAACGAAATCATGGGACGGTCCCCCGCAACTTCCCCCAAAGACTGTCCCTCTTACCCGTTTTGGATGGCAGAAATAGTAGTCAAAGACCCCTAAAATGTTGCTAAGTGTTTTAGGGACCCTCGGGTGGGTCTTTAAGGTGTGTTGGGTTCGTTTTAGAGAGTTTTAGACAGTTTTATTTTACTGATTTAGCGAATGGCCGTGAGCAAAATGTCTAAAACGAGTGCTTGAAATGAAAAAATTATATCACCATAAACATGTAAAGATAAAGCAATAAGTAATGAAAGCTTAAACCATCAATGAAGCATCACATGTAAGATGTATCAACCATGTAACCATAAACCATATAATGATACTTGAAATGAAATGAAAGATAAAACTTTAAGCACTTAAAAGTTTAAGTCCATGAACATGTAAAGGTGATGAATGAGATACTTATAAGTTGTTAAGATGTGAGAGCATTCAAAAGATAGATAAAGCTATGAGCAATAATACTAAACCATTCACATCTACACCATAAGCATTATACCATATGTGTGTTTAAACCATCTAAGCTAACATCACATGTAAGTTATTCAAGGATAATGAAAGATCAAACCAATAAACAATATATGTGAAGTGCTAGCGATATAAACAAAGGATTAAACTTTTAGAGCATTAGATGTTTAAACCATAGGTGTGTGAGGTGACATTAATTACTTGTAAAGTATTAAGAGTGTG
>JASDQU011103458.1:22970-43582 GCA_032191745.1 Picea mariana
CATGGCAAAACAAATGTCTGGTCTGGTGTTCGTCAAGTACATCAGTGATCCAATAATCTGTCTGTACAGTGTGGCATCAATCAATTCTGACGAAGTATCGACCAACAGCTTCAGCTTCGCTTCCATGGGTGTATTCATGGGTTTGCATTCCAGCATGTCGAATCTCTTTAAGATTTCGACCGTGTACTTCCCTTGGTTAAGGAAGATTCTCTCAGGACTTTCCCATACCTCAAGACCTAAGAAATAATGCATTAGGCCAAGGTCTTTCATTTCAAATTCCGAGGCAAGTCTCTTTTTACATTCAGCGATGAGCTTTTCTTCTCTAGTTAAGAATAAGTCATCCACTTATAGCAGTAAGATTACTGGTTTATTATTCATAATTTTGAAGTAGAGATTTGAGTCTGCTTTACTCTTGGTAAAGCCTAAGCTCGTCAAGAATTTATCTATACGGCCATACCAAGCTCTAGGAGCTTGCTTCAATCCGTATAAGGCTTTCTTCAATCTGCAGACTTGAGACTTCTTGTCTTCAACCTCAAATCCTTGAGGCTGCTCTATATACACTTCCTCTTCGATGACACGGTTTAGGAAAGTTGTCTTTACGTCCATCTGGTGTAGCTGCCACTTCATCTTAGCTGCAATATCTATGATGGTTCTAATCGAAGTGTATCTGGCCACAGGAGTGAATGTCTCTTCATAGTCAATGCCTTCCTTCTGGGAAAAAGGCACGAGCGACAGATCTTGCTTTATACTTCTCAATACTTCCATCAACAGCATGTTTTATTTTGAAGAGCCATCTGGAGGATACCACATCTTTATTTTTCGGTCTGGGAACTATTTCCCATACTTCGTTCTTCATTATGGATTGGTATTCCTCTGTCATGGCATCTGCCCATTCTTTTCTCTGAATGGTTTCTTCAAAGCAAGTGGGCTCCTCTTCTAGGAGGTCACACATCAAAGCCGTATAACTGGAGAATGGCTTTGGTCTTTTCACCTGTCTCGTAGTTCCTTGGGAAACACCGTACTTCTCTCCATCTTGAATAAGCTTTCTAGCCCAAGCTGGCTTTCTTTTATGGAGGATCGTCATCTGAGGAGGTTCTTGCACTTCTACTATATCATGATCTTCTAGAAGTTCCTCATCAGGGGAAGTTATGACTTCCCTCATTGGTTCTGCAACTCTGGGAACCTCCCTCATTGCAGTACTGGGGATTACAGGTTCCTCTTCATATACCTCTTCAAGCTGGCATAGTTTAGATTTCTCGAGCGCTGCATCTTCATCAAAGGTCACATCCCGGCTAATCTCAATGTGATGTTGACCTGGTATATAGACTCTGAAGGCCTTGGAGACCTCACAGTATCCCACAAATATTTCCTTCTTTCCTGAAGGGTCCAACTTGTTTCTCTTTTCTTTAGGTATATGAATAAACACTAGATAGGCAAATATTTTGAGATGGCTTACCTCTGGCTTCTTTCTGGTGAACAACTCTTCCGGTGTCTTGAGCCCAAGTGCACTATGGGATAATCGGTTTTGCACATAAACAACTGCCATTGTTGCTTCTGCCCATAAGCACATAGGAAGATCTTGATCATGGATCATAGTTTTCACAGCTTCCAGTATGGTTCTGTTCTTCCTTTTAGCTACACCGTTTTGTTGAGGATTATAGGGAGTAGTGAGTTCCCTCTTGATCCCATCATCTTTGCAGAAGTTCAGAAACTCTTTTGAGGTATATTCTCCTCCATTATCTGACCTGAGTATCTTAATCTTCTTTTCAGAAAGGCTCTCTATCAAGGCTTTGAATTCCTTGAACTTGCTGAGCATTTCAAATATATCCAGGTCTTTACAAGAATAATCATCAATGAATGATACATAGTATACATACCCAGTAATGGAGGACGATGGTATTGGGCCACATACATCTGAATGAATGAGTTCTAGGACTCCTTCTGCCTTGCTGTCCCTCTTTGGAAACGGGTTCTTGATGTTCTTCCCTTGTGCACATCCATTGCATACGCCTTCATGGTCACCTTTGAGTTCTGGTAAACCTGTGACTGCTTTGCATATGTATGGTAGCGCCTTGTAGTTGATGTGAGCTAATCTTCTATGACAAAGTTCACATGGATTCTTCAATAGCGTGGGTCATGGAAGCTTCTGAGTGACCCTTTAGCTTATACAAGCCACCTTCTTCTTTTCCAATGATGATTGCTTCATTTATGGTCTCTCCTTTAGCACGTTGCCTTCTGCAACCTTCGCTATAGCTTCCTCATGTGACCTGGAGCAAGGTCAACAAAACAAGCAACAAGAATAATATCCTTCTGATAATATAAAGCAATAGCACGAACAATCATCACAGTAGCTCCTTTAGAGCGATCACTTATAATTTATCTGAAGCAAAGATTAAAGGTAAGAAATACAATACGAAGTGAGGTCAACACTCTCATAGTGTTGTGACCAAGCATTCTTCCATGGCAACCTGGAACTAACACACGAGGTTTCTCCTAGAGGAGGTGTTACTTGTATCAGGCAAAGCATTTACCTCTATATGCTCACATGCTATCAAGTATAATACTTTACGACGACTGATATCTCAACTATAGTCATCAACTTGTCATGTGTACCTTTGATTCTTATTAATCTTGATTAATCAAACCTGGAGCCTTGTCCTCAAGAATTAGTGCTTGCTTTTCTTCCAGGTCTCCTTCACTCAAGTGACGATTGCTTTCTTCAACCTGTCTTCTATACTGAGACAATACGCTATCTTGACAGAAGGTTAGGTTAGAGGATAAGCTCTATGATCAACTTTTAATCCTTCTAATAGTTTGATCATAGCTTCAGCATGCAACACTAATCAAGATAATGTCATGACAAATAGATGTATATCAGAATAATCACCTGGGTTGCATCATTCCTCTGAATGTGTTGGATCTTGAGATCCTTCTGGATCTATGGCAAGAGATCCCTTCTCCTGCAAATACTCTTTAAAGTTTAACCATTTAAACATATGAGAGTACATACTTTTGATAGCATTTGCAGGTGGTGGCACCATCTGGCAGCAACAGTAATTATTACCAACTCTTTAAAAACTTCAAGGGTGACAGCCACTGGTAGTATGACTGCTACTGCAACTGCAATTGGTTCTGAGATTGCAACTGCAACTTAGGGTTTTATGAGGAAACCCTAATTTTTGAAACTTCGAATTTTGAAATTCTGATCCAGGGGATAGATGCGCTGAGCTGAGGCGAGTTAGCTGGTGCAGTCAGAATTTCGAAAATCCAACTTTTACCCCCTCAAACTTGATCTGCGGATATCTGGACTGGTGCTTCTTGTTTTCTGGTACTTTTGGTACTCTGGTACTTCTGGTACTCTGGTACTTCTGGTACTTTGTGAAACTAGGGTTTCACTTTTCGGGAGATCCGGCCACTGAAAAAGTGCGTTGATGATGCCAAATTGATCCTTAGGGGAGGGCGCAACTTTCTAGATAGTTTTAGGGCTGAAAATCTTCACTTTTGAAAAACCCTAATTTGCAGGTACAGCAACAGTGACGTTTTTCTCTTGCGAAAGATGCTTCCTTCAGCTTGGCTCTGATACCATGTTAATGTTTAAGCCATTATTATAGATGTTTGCATTTCATTAGATAACAATAGCATAATCCAAGATCACTGAGAAATACACAATCACAAGAGACACAACATTTATCCTGGGAAACCGTCGAGGGGAAGAAAACCTAGCAAAACTTCTTTAATATAGATAGCCAATACAATGCCAAGAGATCTCTTATGCTAATACAGAAAGTCCTCTCCTAGATATGCGCCACTCTCTCTCTCCTTTGCCGGTAACAGATCAGAACTTGTCTCTCAAACTAAGCATGTGAGTTGTATCTAAGTGAGGCGCTAGCCTCCTTTATTTATACAAGTCTGGCATGTGTGAAGTGTCTCTTCACTGGCAGGGCCGACTTCTCAAACTGGGTGGGTAAACCCACCTTTATTATATTTCTGGGTCTCTTTAATCACTGTTGGGGCCAACTTCTTATTCTGCCTATTACAATTGTCTTTTAACCAATCCGCAAAAGGGGATTTGGTCCTATTACAATAACCGACATGGTCAATCCATAATGGGGATTGATCCTATGAATAATATATCAATAATAATAAGAATACTCTTTGCAGTTACATTATTTCAACACGTTCAAGGATTCTTGTGGGTGAAGAGTGATGCGTCAAGATCAGTGCTGTGCAACTGGATTTTCTCCTAGGGTGACATGTGGCAGCTTGGTGAAGGATGCCCATTTTGCATGAGAATTCTAAGTTTGACTAATGTCAAAACCCTAATTTGAGTGGCTATGTTTAGGTTCATTCTTGCCAAGCTTGACTTTCCAGACCTGCTAATAGAGAAAAGCCTGCTACGACAATGACAAACTGAGTTGGCAGCCATGCAAAGGATGATATTATTTGGCATGTTTTTCTTGCTTTCATCCACTAGTAGTAAGGGCAAATTGATTCCCTTAGAGTGAGACTTTATGTTTGCAGATTTGAGAGGCAAAGCAGGGATTAGACAGAATTCTTTCAGAATAGATTGTAGCAGCAGACAACTTTTTCACTCTTCCATCCTCCAGACCTTAGACCACGACCTCCACTGCAAGCAAGGAGATCCATGGCAGCCGATCACCTGACTCATGACAATGCAATCAATCTCTTGGGTAATATGCGATTTGGTACAATTATGCTTTATTCTAGCTCTTTGAACATATTGGATGTCATTGAATAAGTTGTTTTGCAATGTTATGGTAGTTTACAGTGCAGTTACTTTGAATCTTCTTAACCTAAGGTGCCCATTCACTTCATTCATGTCCATTAAATTCATTGTTACAACTATCTGTAGGATCTCATCTCAACCACTATTACTTTTTTTCAAGTTTAAATCTCCTTTTGATGATTATTGGCAGCTCAAGAGTGAGCTTTTATTGTGTGCTAATCAATTGGATTTTTACGCAGAAAACTTAGTTTGATAATAGTATGGAACCCCTAGGGACACCCTCTTGAGATTGGAAAAGCACCAATCCAAATGGAGAGGCTTCCAACGGTGACAGGGTTGGTTGTTTATAATTATTAGGCAGGTCTGCCAGTGTAGATTTGCATGATAGGTGAATTGGAAACTCCTTGTATTGCTCTCATTACATTTTGTTCTTTTTTGTCCCCATTGATCTATTTTGGTCCTTTGTGCACACTGCACACTAATATAATTTCAGTTCATTTGTTTGGGTATTTGCTTCATTCCTTGATTTTTGTTGAAGGACATAGACATTGCTTCTTGTTTTTTTTATTTTATTTTTATTTTTATTTTTAATCACTGGCGGTATCGGCAACTGGGCTGGTCTCGTACTCGCGTAACACGGGGTCAATTCCGACTGCTACCACTATAACCTCCAGGTGCCATACGTATGCCCCTTCCGTAGGCATGGGTAAATGGGGGGATTTGAATTCGCAGCCTCATCGAACATAACACTTCATATCATGGCACTTGCCAATTGAGCTGCGCCCCGGGGGATGACATTGCTTCTTATTAGATATGAGAACTGATATCTATTTTCTCTCAGTGATTGCCATTCAACACAATAATTAATTTCTACTTAGACTAAGAAAATGTATTGCATTAAATGCAAGAGATATCTTATAATCAGGAATTGGTGAGATCATTTTATCTATTATTTATCTATTTTTTCTGAAGATCTATAATATATTTCATCATAAATCAATATAAATCTTCATCAAGATTCTCACATCAAGGAGAGAGCATTCCAACAAGATCCACCTTCCTGTATAAGCAAGGACAACTGGCATGTTTGGTTTGGCATGAAATTGAATAGTATTTATGTGTTTTCTAAAACTTGCATTCTTAGCTAAGATCTTAATAGCCAGATCTGATCTAAATGCACAAACTTCTCCCAAGTTGAACAGAGTATTTGCCTTGTGAAAAGTTGCTCACTAGTGTAAGAAAAGGCTGCATGTCTCTATGATACTATGATCATATTGCACATACTCTTGCCTGCTGGTGTGATCATCCATTTGTTCCAAAATATGAACCCTTTCCAATGAAGAGATAAACAAACAGAACACTATGCTCAGCAATAATCCAGGCCTAAAACCTAAGTTACCACATCTGCTTGGGTTTGATCCAGGATCCCTGTATTGTGGAGAGAGCCTCACAAAAAAATTATCTTTTATGATTTAAACACAAGAAATTTAACTTTTGAAGAAATTTGATGTCCCCAATCAGGTTTCAATAACTCCTTATCACTCCCATAGTTTAATGCCCAACCCATAATCAGAAAATTCATCTTATGACAATTATTAAATTCTGGAAATGAAATTGCTGAAATTGAAACACAAGAGACAATGTCTTTGACTGGAAATTAAATGCAGAAATAACTCAGCAATAAACAACCACAGTACACAGGAAATTTTGGTCCAAAATGACCCAGGAAAAACCCCCAGTGTGGGGGAAACGTGTTCTTCTGAGAGGGCAACTTCTTTTATTAACTTGCAAGCATCTGGAAATTACAGTTGCAGCAGAAAATCAATTACACAACAGAGACCACTTATCTCTCTTTTCCCAAGACAATTATTCCTTGGAAACTGTGCCAAATAACAACCTCAATTTCTGAGCCAACTTACTCAGAAATTCTGTATGCTGTACAGACAACAATCAACAACTATACAGATTTCGATTTCTATGCAGACTGTACGGATCCGTACGGTCGTACGGATTTAATTAATGTTGTACAGACGCCTCGATTTCCATGCAGAATCAACCTTGATTTCTGTGCATGAATCCATACCGTACGGATTGGTTATGCCTGTCATTAATTTCTGGTATGTGCCTCGATTTCCGTGCCCACCTTTGCATGGAAAATTGTGCCTCCCCTTTTCTAGAAATGCTTCTTCTTCCTGCTCACCAATCTGCTCTCTCTTCAACGAATGCTTGTGTGTGTTCTCTCAATGAACTCATGAGAGACATTTAATGGTCTCTTTCTTCCCTCTTGACCTTCCATATACCCAAAGTGACTTTTGGGTGTTCACGTGATCCAAAAGCTCATAATTAATTAGATCAACGGTGGAAAATAAAGTGCATATGAAATTCACTTTTTTAATATTTTATTCACCCAACTTAAATAAAAGACTCACTTAGCTTTAATTTTCTACGTCACTTTCACTTTATGAAATAAAAGGGTTTTACATTAAAGTGGTCACATTTCCCTAGGCAAAGAGACCAAGCCTAAGGAACACCACTTGCCTCGGTATAAAAATTAACACTCCCTCTTACCGAGGAAGGTGTTACTTACCACCCCCATCTTGTCCCTGAAATAAACATGCATTCCTCTTGGAAGTGACTTTGTGAGGATGTCAGCCACCTGCTCATCTGTAGACACATATACAAGCTTCACAGCCCCTCTCTGAACATGATCACGAATGAAGTGATATCGGATCTCATTGTGTTTGGACTGATCATGAAATACCGAATTGTCCGTGAGTTTCAAACAACTTTGATTGTCGCAATAAATCATCGTAGGCCCCAACTCCTGTCTGAACAAACTTGTCAACAATTTGCGAAGCCAAATGGCCTCACAAGAGGCTTAGCTCGCAGCCATATACTTTGCTTCAGCTGAGCTGAAAGCAACAAACTTATGCTTTCGACTAAGCCATGATACAATAGCCGAACCCAATCCAAAACAACAACCTGATGTGCTTTTCGTGTTTGAAACTGAACCTGCCCAATTTGAATCTGTGAATCCTACGAGTCTCACTCCATCACTACAAACATAATTCAGACCATAGTCAATAGTGCCCATTCAAATACCAAAGCACATGTTTTGCAGCTATCCAGTGTACTCTCCTAGGCTCCACCATAAACTGATTGAGAGTATTAACTGTAAAACAAATATCCAGTCGAATATTGACCAAATACATCAAGGAACCAATGAGATAACGATATAAAGTAGGATCCACCAACCCGAAATTGGAAGAATAAAGCTCCTTCCCATTGGTGGCCATGGGAGTGGACATGGGTTTGCAATCACCCATGTGGAATCTGCTAAGAATATCAACTGTATATTTTCCCTGTCCCAGGAAGATATGCCTCTCTTCCTACCACACCTCCAATCCCAGAAAGTAATGCATCAACCCTATATCCTTCATGTCAAACTCTGAGGCAAGATCCCTCTTGTAGCCCTCAATAAGTTTCTCTGCACCTGTAATGAACAAATCATCAACATAGAGAATAAGCATAAGCATCTCACCATTAACAACGATGTAATATAAGTTGGGGTCTGCATCACACTTCATGAAACCCATCTGCTGCAAGTACGCATCAATGCGAGAATACCAAGCTCTGGGAGCTTGCCTCAGACCATACAATGCCTTTTTTAGGTGACAAACATGGGACTCTCTATTGTAACCCTCGAAACCAAGTGGCTGCGCAACATAAATCTCCTCTTGAATAATGCCATGGAGAAAGGCGGTTTTGACATCCATCTGGTGAATCTTCCACCGCATCTCTGCTGCATCGAAATGACAGACCGAATCGAAGTATATCGAGCTACAGGAGCGAAGGTCTCACTGTAATCAACTCCCTCTCTCTGTGAAAACCCTCTCCCCACAAATCGAGCCTTATACTTTTCAATGCTTCCATCTGCAGCATACTTCATCTTATAAAGCCATTTGGAGGATATCACTGATTTCCCATCAGGCTTGGGTACAACCTCCCACATATCATTTTGCATGATGGATGCATAGTCCTCCACCATGGCTTCCCTCCAAACCTACTGTGCGGCTGCCTCCTCATAGCTAGAAGGCTCGGACTCTGTAATACCTGTCACCATCGCTACATAACTGCAAAATCTCTCCAGTGGCCTGCTCTCCCTGGTGGAATTTCTCGGATTCCCTACTGTCTCAGCTTCTTTCAAGGTATCCTGAAGCCACTTGGGCTTCCTCTTCCCTGAAATAGCCTCCTCAGCCTCACCTGAAGAAGATACCCCTGAAAGCTGACCAACTGAGCCCGGTGACCCAGTACTCTGAACATCTGTACCTGTGCCTGTAGAACCTGAAGTGCCATGTGAATTGTAAACCAGAGGACTAAACTGTGAAGTGCTTGGTGAGCTGACCTATAGAATGCCCTGTGAGCCAATTTGTGTTGTGACCACTGGTGAACCTGTAATCCCTGACACCCCAGTGCCTCCCGTGCTAGAACTCTGAGTCCCAACTCCCTGTACTTGACTTCCCTGTTGCTGGGAAGTCGAAGGTTGTCTCTCCTCTAACTCCTGTGACCTCCTGCAAGCTCTCTCCTCCTCAAACTTCACATCCCTCCGAACAACAACCCTCCTGAGTGCAGGAATGTAAAGCTAGTAAGCTTTAGAAGTCTCACTGTAACCCACAAGTAAACCCTTTTCAGCTGTGGGTTCCATCTTCGTCCTCTTCTCTTTGGGAACATGAGATAACGTGATACATCCAAAAATCCTCAAATGCTCAACCAGAGGCTTCTGCCCAGTAAAAACCTTCTCGAGAGTCATATCCCCAACTGCCCTGTGAGGACTCCGATTTTGCAGATAAACTGCAGTTTTGCAGGCTTCAGCCCACAAGAACAAAGGTAATCCCTTGGCATGAATCATTGATCTGGCAACTCCAATTATCTACCTATTCTTCCTCTCCGCAACCCCATTCTGCTTAGGGTTGTAAGCAACTGTCATCTCCCTTTTGATGCCCTTCGTAGTACAAAAATCAATGAACTCATCTGAGGCATACTCACCTCCATTGTCAAATCTCAATACTTTAATTTTATTTCTTGTCTGGTTCTCAACAAGAGCTTTAAACTCTTGGAACCATGCAAAGAACTCATCCTAATGCTTCAGGAAATAAATCCAGATCTTTCTGGAGTGGTCATCAATGAACAATACATAGTACTCATGACCTCTCAGTGATGGAGAAGACATCTCGCCACTAACATCCGAATGTATCAAGTCAAGGATACCTGTAGTCCTGCTATCTTGTCCTGGAAATGGAGCCTTGGTGTACTTGCCCAAAGCACACCCCCTACACACATCATCATGCTCAATGCTAAACTTCGGGATACCTATGGTGATCTCCCTAGCAATCCTTAGAGCTCCATGATGCAAATGCCCCATCCTCTTGTGCCATAGCTCACATAAATCTCTGCTGCTGGACAAGCACACAAATGCCCCTGATGCCTCCCATATCATCCTGTACATCCTCCCGTATTGAACTCCAATGACTTTTGCCTCTGAAATGTTACCTCCCTTTGGATAAAGGAGTACATGCCCATCTCTGAAAGTCACCACATATCCTCTGTCCTTGATACAAGATATTGAAACAAGATTCTTCTTAAGGCCTAGAGCATACAATACTTCCAGCAACTTCAGAGGATGTAAGGTCTTCCTCTAAAAAGCCACTGTGCCAATCCCAGCAGCGCTCACAGCTTGGTTGTCTCCCAAAACAATGTCTAGTTCATGATTTTGTTGTCTAAGCTCTATAAACTGCTCACAAACACCTGTCATGTGATGAGAAGCACCACTATCAATATACCACAGTGTGGGAGATACTGAGTTGCCTAACTGCTCTATTGTAAAGGCAAAGTCCTGATCAAATCTCGAAGAGAAATCATCCACCTCAGCTGAAGCTGCCATGTTTTGAGTCTTCTTCTTCTTCCTCTCAGGACACGTCACTGCATACTGTCCCATCTTTTGGAAGCACCAACATTTTACTTTGCTAAGGTCTTTATCCCCCTTTTTTTTGGTTTTCCCTGCTGCTTACCTGGACCTGTGGGTCCTTGAGTCTTAGGCTTCCCCTTTCTCCATTTGGATGAAAGAGCCATATTCTCCTCCTCCTCCTTAACACTAGATGACTTGCCCCGCAGATAGCCTCTCCGGGTCTCCTCCTGAATGAAATCGTCCCAAAGCCTTTCCCAAGAAGGCAATTTCTCGCGCCCCACAATCGCCTGAACAAACATAGCCCATGGTTTTGACACACCGTTCAAGGCTGTCCGAACAAGCCCAGCTTCTCCCACTGCCTCCCCTACTGCTGACAACTCGTCCCTTACTTGTGTGATCTGAGTAAGGTATGAAGTGACTCCTTCACTCTTGGCCATCCAGATATTTTTCATCTTTTCCCTCAACACCATCTTCCTGTTCTCATTTGTGCTTTGATACATGCGAGTCAAAGCATCCCACATCTGATATGCATGCCCTTTACTGCTGACATGTGGAACTACATGGTCTTTTATGGCATCAAGAATGATCATTTTTGCCTTAACATCCTTTTTCTTGAAGGCTGCTAATGCTGTTGCATCTGTGGGTATTACAACAGGCTGCGTGGAAGTACTTTCAACAATGTCCCAAAGTTCATTTTCTTGGAAAAGTAAAATGATTCTTGCCTTCCACGGACAGAAATTTTCTGCCCCTTCTAACCTATCCTCCCACCTCAAACCTATAGCCATACAGTTGAAGAAAACAAGCCCAAACCTCCACTCAACAAATCTGCCCACAAAAGTTTACTGCTGATATAAAATTTCTGAGTATTAATAACTCTCCAGCTGTTTTAAGGCTGTTACAGTCACCAAAGCTCTGATACCATGAAGAAATTTGATGTCCCCAATCAGGTTTCAATCACTCCTTATCACTCCCATAGTTTAATGTCCAACCCATAATCAAAATATTCATCTTATAACAATTATTAAATTCTGGAAATGAAATTGCTGAAATTGAAACACAAGTGACAACTTCTTTGACTGGAAATTAAATGCAGAAATAACTCAGCAATAAACAACCACAGTACACAGGAGATTTTGGTCCAAAATGACCCAGGAAAAACCCCCAGTGTGGGGGAAACCTGTTCTTCTGAGAGGGCAGCTTCTTTTATTAATTTGTAAGCATCTGGAAATTACATTTGCAGCAGAAAATCAATTACACAGCAGAGACCACTTATCTCTCTTTTCCCAAGACACTTCTTCCTTGGAAACTGTGCCAAATAACCTCCTCGATTTCTGAGCCAACTTGCTCAGAAATTCCGTACGTTGTACGGACAACAATCAGCAACTGTATGGATTTCGATTTCTGTGCAGGCTGTATGGATCCGTACGGCCGTACAGATTTAATTAATGCTGTGCGAATGCCTCAATTTATGTGCAGAATCAACCTCGATTTCTGTGCATGAATATGTACCGTACGGACTGGTTATGGCTGGCATTAATTTCTGGTATGTGCCTCGATTTCCGTGCCCACCTTTGCATGGAAAATCGTTCCTCTCCTTTTATGGAAATGTTTCTTCTGCTTGCTCACCAATCTGCTCTCTCTTCAGCGAATGCTTGTGTGTGTTCTCTCAATGAACTCATGAGAGACATTTAATGGTCTCTTTCTTCCCTCTTGACCTTCCATATAGCCGAAGTGACTTTTGGGTGTCCACATGATCCAAAGACTCATAATTAATTAGATCAACGGTGGAAAATAAAGTGCATATGAAATTCACTTTTTTAATATTTTATTCACCCAACTTAAATAAAAGACCCACTTAGCTTTTATTTCCTAAGTCACTTTCACTTTATGAAATAAAAGGGTTTTACATCAAAGTGGTCACATTTTCCTAGGCAAAGAGACCAAGCCTAAGGAACACCACTTGCCTCGGTATAAAAATTAACAACTTTAACATAAAAAAATAAAAAGCACGCTGCAAAAGTATGGGGCTCTAAAACCCTATCTTTTGTCTATAAAGTACATCCTCCCCATTCTAAAACACCTTAATTCGAGTTTTCAATAGCTTTCTTCATTTCTGAGTTTGTAATGTGTGCATGTGCAGTGTATTTGTGCATTTTTACATTTCATGTCAATGTTTATACACTCATTTTGTATGTGTGCAATGTTTCCACATCATGTCTTGATTCTTATTGCTAATAATAGTGGGAACTCCCTTTTAAGTTATATTTTGAAAGTTATGACTGGTTTTGAATCTTGAAATCTGATTTTTCTGTGTTTCTTGTTCATTTTTTAAATTTGTGTGTCTGTTGTCGGGGGTGGGGTGTGTGCGCATCGTTTCGCCATATCCGGATCTCAACCTTTCGAAAATCTGGAAGTTGTGTATCTGGATCCTTGTCACTCAGCCTAGAATGTTTTTAGAACTTTGGAATTTCACAATGCATGCTTAACCATTTCAGGCTTGTGATGGACCATACAATATCTATTTGTAAGACCAGTGTGATGTAGTTGATCCTTTACTGCTATGTTGAATGAAGGACCAACTACACATGTACTCTAGTTTGAAAAGCAGAGTGGGACTTCTAGATGTCTTGCTACCCCTTGATCTGCATAGTTCTATTATCCTAATAAGTTGGCCAAAGTTTGGCGTAAATGGCTTTGGTATTAGCATTTACAATCCTTCCAAGTATGTCCATGAACATCTAGATGAAATCACAGTAAAAGCAGGTCGGTCAACAGCCTGAAGCCACATACCTACATATTTGTCCCATGAATCCCCCCACAAAATCCTTTCTTGACTAAATGGTTTTCCTACAAAGGAAGGAAATAACCCAGGCTGCTCTCTTTACATCGAGAAAGTCCAAATTATTAGTCTACCCATTTTAATTGTCATGTAAATGACTTGTTTACAGGAATGAGAAAAATAATGTAGTATAGTTATGTAATTTTATGAGCTGAATGTATCGGGAGAACCACCATCTGCACTTAATGAGCTGAGTAAATCAGGAGAAGCAGTATCTGCATTTTATTGGCTGAATAAATAAATTAATGTTTATATTATGACTTCATGAGTTTGTAATTTTGTAATATGCTTTACAGGTCTTTATCTCTTTTGAGTAAATAGGAATTGGAAATGTGCTAAAGTACAAACTATTTCTAACATTTTAACAATGTGTTCATTGCAGGCAAATGTTGCTAAATTGGAAACAACATTTTCTGTTTCAGCAGACAAGCTCGAGTTAAAGATTTTTGGTTTTAATGAAAAGCTACCAGTTTTAGCATCAAAAATTCTAAAATTCATGACAACCTTTACACCGGCTGCAGATCGTTTTGAGGTAAAACTGAAGAAGCATCTTTTTCATAATATTTTGATGACTGGTCAGGCTATTCTTCTAAATGAGACTTGGATAATTTTATTTGGGGGGTGGATTTTCTGAATTTCTCTCAACTTGCTATTTCCTTCTTCACTAAGCATGTGTATAAATTGCTATTCTATTGCCATGATAGATATATAAAACTGAATTTACGTTCTAGGTCAGTTCCACGGTCTACCCTCTCCTTATGGGTGGCACTGGAATTTTGTTTTTAAGAACAATGCAAGCCTCCTCATTTATTGAGCAGCAGTGCTCTCATTAATCTAGTTAAACTTAAGACAGATTACGATCTAATAAAAAGCCTTTTCATTTGTTTTTATCTTTGTTTGAAGACTTATTGTTGTGATAATCACTGTTTTCAATATCTGAACTTCCAACTAACACAAAAGTAATCAGAAGGATCTAAACTTAATTGACAGTGTATAATCTCCAACCAATCAGACACATTTTCTGAGCAATCTGTAATCATGGAGTCTTGTCAGGGAGAGGAAATTGGAACTGCATGTGATAATTGTTACCCCCCCGTCACCTACGGGTAACTAGAGATCATGTCTCATGGTCCACAATGAAGACAATGATCCCAGAGATGATCATCATCATTCTCCACAAACAGCAGCCCCTCAAATGCCTCCCCCTACATCATGGCTCAACTCAGAGCATTTCACTTGATCGGCATGGTTCATCTGATGATGGTGGTCCAGCACACATGAGGTACACTAGTCATTGTTTCATGTAAAGTGTCACATTTAATGCACTAGGCATTTAGGTGAGGATCATGGGTTGAATTCAGATAATGGATCATGATTGCTTGGAAGTTATGCTTTTTTCCTTGTTTCACCTTCGTGATCATCATATGTGTCCTAGTCCAGTGTTGTCACTCTTGGGGAAAAAGGGTACTACTAGGAGGCCTTGGATGTTGCACTTGTGATGATTACATTATGATTTGATGCTTGTTGAACCAACCTAGCATGATGGCATCCCTTTTGATGATAGGTTGGCACTTGATGATGATGAGACATGACCTTTGATGGAGAGATCTAACCCCTGACGATGCCTTGCACCCTTTGATGGAAAGACGTGGCCTTTAGAGGCTCCTTTACCCTTCTAGAGGATGACGTCGCCTTTCTTTGAGGCTTTTTTTCTCACACATGTCACTTTTGAGGGGATGTTTTGATGTATTTTCATGTTATCTTTGTATTGGAGGCTATTTTGGGGGTAAACCTAGACCTATCCATCTTGTATCATGGACATTTTACATTTTTGGGGCTTTGAGAGAGGAAAAGCACTAGGGTTTCTTCATATAAAAGGATAGTGCTTTCGTCCTTAGCAAATCATAACTCACACTTGTGGAGAATCACTTCTCTTGTCTTCTTTTACGCTTTTCCCATCATGGAGTACTTATGCGCACCCCTTGGAGAGTGATCTTGTGGATGTTTCTCTTGTTTTTGGTGGATGATTCTTGTTGTAGGGTTTCTTCATGCATAGCGGCTTGGCTAGTAAGTGTTCTTTCTAGCTATTTATGGTTTATTCGTGGTGTTTTCAATAGATGCCCAATCAAATTGTTGATAAGTTGCATGTTATCTTGTTCTCCTTGTGAAACCCTAGGAAGGATTGTTATTGTGCATCCCCTTCCTTGTTTTCATTCATCTTAAGCTTGTTGAAGTATATAAGGCCAAATTTAGGGATTGTGATTGTACATCCCCCTAAACTTGTTTTTATTTGTTAAATTCTAGAGCTTGTGCTTGTATTACTCTACGGTTTACCTATTTTCCACCTTGATCTCTTGTTAAAAGTCATAGAAGACATAGGACGACATTAGGGATTGTGATTGTACATCCCCCTAACCTTGTCTTTCTAAAGGATAAACCTAGGGATTGTGATTGTACACCCCCCTAGAATTTTGTTGATATTATGATAGCTGCAGGAGGTATTTACCTCCACATGTAACTCTGACGAGAATAGAATATTCCAGGAAGCAAGAAGAAACCCTAAAGCATTGGACATAACCCTAGAAGACAAGTCGACTAAAGGAAATATTTTAATATTAAGTGTTTAGCCTCCAGAATGAGAAGTCGGCCCAGACAGTTCAAGAAAAGCAGTATAAATACAGGAAACCAGATCTCATTTATTACCTCACCTCTCATAACTGCATAAGGCCAGTGGTGCGCAAGTTTGAAGAGGAGCTGCAGCTGCAGCTGCTGCAACTAGCAGGTTTCGGTTTTGACTTGGACTTTCTCTTGGTTATGGTTTGGACTTTCTGCTTGGCCTTTGGTTATTCTTGCTTGGTGCGCTAGCCCTAGAGAGAGATGTGCTACCTTGATTGGCTATTAAGTCTAGGGTTTGCTTCCAGAATCATTCTTTGTTAAGGTTAAGGTGCTCGGGGGTGGCTTCGGCCTATAGTTGGGTGACAATATTGCTATATTGTCTATGGTTAAACGAGCACATCTATTACTTTCTAACAGGTTATGGGCCCACACTATCTTCAGACAATCTAACCGCTGGAAGATAGATTGGGAGGATTTGCTCAATTATAGTTGCAGTGGCAACAATGAAACCCTAACCCTCTTATTGAGGCACCTTAATTGAAGAGATTGACCTAATTTCTGGATAGCCTAGTGCACCTTAACCTAGCGCACCTCCTGGTACTCTCAACAAGTTAAGACGTCAAGTTTGAGTTTTTGGTCAAAGTCAAATCTTGACCAAGTCTAAGCAGTGATGACTTACTCTATGAAGTTAGAAAACAAGTTAGAAGGGGCTTCTAACTTCAGAGCATGGAAGACAAGGATTGACCTCATCTTTGCCAAGAATAAAGTGTTGGATATCGTGAAAGGAAAGATCGTGGAACCACAGTTTGAAGAAGGAAAAGAGAAGGAACCTCAGAACGTTGCAATTATGGAGAAGTTCAAGGGTAGTGACATCAATGCCATGAGTATCATAGTGGACTCTATAAAAGACCACTTGATACCCTACATCTCTCATCTCGACTCATCTAAAAAGATGTATGATGCCCTAGCTAACCTCTTCTCAGTCAAAAGGATTAGACAAGTAATGAGTTTGAAGAATGAGCTTCGTGACATGAAAATGAATGATGATGTCAACATAACATCATACCTTGTGAGAATCTCTCAGTTAAGAGATCAACTACAAGCTATTGAAGAGATCATCTCAGAGAAGGAACTGGTAAATATAGTACTCAATGGTCTTCCCAAGACATGGGATGCATTTGCCGCAAGAATGAACACAAGGAAGGAGTATCCTACATTTGAAGAAATTTAGACTTGCTGTGCACAAGAAGAATCAAGGATCAGTGCAAAAGAGAAACCCCAAAAGAAATACGATGATGATCCTTCACAACAAATTTCAAGAATTTTAGGAATAAAAAGAAGTTTGGCTCTAGGAAGAAACCAAATCAAGAGAAAGATATGTCAAGAATACAATGCTTCAATTGTCGAAAGTATGGTCACTGCAAGAATCATCGTCCCAAGTTAAAGAAAAGGAAACAGACGAAGCAACAGTTGTCGAAGAAAAGGAATCCTCAAAGAAAGTCAAGCAGGATAAAACAAACTTCTTCTTCTAAGACAACGTAACAATATTCTTCATAGTTCTTGTACATACCATGTTTACATAGTTTCCGTACATATCTTGCATATCTATTTCTTAGAAGATAAGATGTTCAAATGAAACAATACCTATGGAAGAATAACAAGATAAGGATTGCTATCACGATGACTACAAGTCAAGCAATACACATGAAAAGATGAAGTACATTGACAATCCTTGGTAACAATTCTTGTGGAAGCTATTATATAAGTAACAACTGTAAGATAAGAATCAAACTTGAAGAAACCTGGAAGAAGTAAAAACAGAAAGAAGTCAACAATCAAGAGGAAATTAGAAGATGTGTGACACTTTGCAGAAGGCAATAAGGATGCAGGAGATGCGTGGGAGTGAAGAGGAGTGGAGGTAAGTGAAAGGGGAGTGAATAGGAGTAGAGGGCGAGTGAACTAGGGAGAAGTAGGAGTGAGTACGAGTTAAGTAGGAGTGAGTAGGAGTGGAGATTTAGTTAAGTGGTGTGTGGGCCACATAGGAGATGCGCTAGGGTTTAGGGAATGCGCCACTTAGGATGCGAGTCGAGTTCCTTTATTAGAAACTCCTCCCAACTCCATGTCATCTAATTAGGTCGACCTCCTCATTAGTTAACTCACTTTAAGCTTTTAGTTAACTAAGGACACAGAAAAAACATGTCTAAAACATGTTCCCCAGTTCTCCTAAAATTTAGGAGATTTAATTAATTACCCCTTTTTCCGTATTTATCGAGTAATTTTGATTTTTTTTAGTGATAATAATCACTTTTTAGTCTCGAAAGAGGGGAAATAGGGGTTTACATCATACTCAGGACTGAAAAACGATTGAAAATATGGCATCTGACAATGTTTGATGCCATATTTTTTACATTTATTGACTCGGAATTAATTAATTCCAATTTTGCAGGAATTTAATTAATTTACTAAAAACTTGAAAAAAACCTATCAGACTTAGCCGCAATTTCCAAATGACTCAGACACTATGTTCTAGTATGAGCTTATATACATTTAGACACTAGATATTGGATTTTCCATGCCGAGACCTACTTGTCAACACATACTCCGGCTTTGGAGCAAGTCTTCTGGGTGAAAAAACTTAGAAATTATTTAATTGCTCACTAAGGCAAGCAGAAAAAATAATTAACAAGTAGAAAAAAACACTCTAAAGTATGCGCCCACTCCTAGATCAAGGGTGGCCAATAGCCTTTTACAATCTCTCATACTTAGGACATTTATTACAATGGTGGAAATCCGGGAAAAAGGGGCCCTTTTAAGGCATGCAAAATCACTGAAATCTGCAAATATGAGCACTGATTGCTCATTCTCTGGCGGCTCTTCAAGAAATCCAGCTTGTGCAAACTGGCAGATAACATTGGCTCCATATGGGAACGTGTGGTTGATCTACGGATCTGTAGGAGACCATGCAAGAATCCAGACCTACGCTTCCTACATCATGGACGCATGTCAACAATCATATCCATATAAAACTAACATTAAAGACAATTTGCAACAATATATAAGTACAAATACATAAAATACAACAAGGCATATATACATGTGCATATAATACAAAAATAAATGATGTACATAAAAGACAAAGCATAAAGTACAAAGATAAGGGTTAGAGAGTATGATACAATAGATGCCCCCATGGGCATCAGATGACGAGAATAGAATATTTTGGGAAGCAAGAAGAAACCCTAAACCATTGGACATAACCCTAGAAGACAAGTTGGCTAAAGGAAATATTTAATATTAAGTGTTTAGCCTCCAGAATGAGAAGTCAGCCCAGATAGTTCAGGAAAAGCAGTATAAATACAGGAAACCAGATCTGATTTGTTACCTCACCTCTCATAACTGCATAAGGCCAGTGGTGCCCAAGTTTGAAGAGGAGCTGCAACTAGCAGATTCCAGTTTTGACTTGGACTTTCTCTTGGTTATGGTTTGGACTTTCTGCTTGGCCTTTGGTTATCCTTGCTTGGTGCGCTAGCCCTGGAGAGAGGTGCGCTACCTTGATTGGCTATTAAGCCTAGGGTTTGCTTTCGGAATCATTCTCTGTCAAGGTTAAGGTGCTCGGGGGTGGCTTCGACCTATGGTTGGGTGACAATATTGCTATATTGTCTATGGTTAAACAAGCACATCTATTACTTTCTAACAAATTTAACCCAGTTCCCTCACCCTTACCTGGAACAAGATAGTTCCCTCACCCTGTTAGAAAAATAGGTGTGCTCATTTCACCATAGACAATATCTCAATATTGTTACCCAACCATAGACACAAATGCCTCCCCCGAGCACCTTAACCATGACAGAGAGAATAATTCTTGAAGCAAACCCTAGAACCAATAGCCAAACAAGGTAGCGTACCTCTCTCTAGGGCTAGTGCACCAAGCAAGAATAACCAAAAGCCAAAGTAGAAATTCCAAACCATAACCAAGAGAAAGTCCAAGCCAAAACCAAAATTTTTCCAATTGCAGGAGCTGCAGCTCCTCTCCAAACTTGCGCACCACTGGCCTTATGCAGTTGTGAGAGGTGAGGTGACAAATGAGTGTTAATGTTTATGCCATTATTATAGTTCTTTGCATTTCAATAGATAATAGCAACATAAGAACAAGATCACTGAGAAATACACATTCACAAGAGACACAGCATTTATCCTGGGAAACCCTCTAGGGGATGAAAACCCAGCAAAACTTCCTTAATATAGATAGCCAATACAATGCCAAGAGATCTCTATGCTAAAACAGAAAGTCCTCTCCAAGATATGCGCCACTCTCTCTCTCCTTTGTCGGTAACAGATCAGAACTTGTCTCTCAAACTGAGCAATTGAGTTGTGTTCAAATGAGGCGCTAGCCTCCTTTATTTATACAAGTTCTGGCATGTGTGAAGTGTCTCTTCACTTGGCAG
>JASDQU011103459.1:1133-11570 GCA_032191745.1 Picea mariana
ATTGGGGCATGCTTGGCTTATGTGTGTGAATCACTTACATCTTGTATATCTTGTGTATCTTTGTATCTATTGGTGTATCTTTGTATCTTTATGTGTATCTTGTAAACATTGTAACACTTAGATTTCTTTTGTAACTAGTTGTGGTTTGTGGTTTGGGGTAGTTTAACTTGTATTAATTGTAAAACTTTTGTAATTGAACCACCCTCAAACCTTAGTCGACCCCATTGCCCAACCTTAGGCACTAGTCTTAGTTGACTTAGGGAAAGGGCTGACTCTCATATAGATTAGAATTGCACTGTGCATTGCTGCTTGTCATCATAGGCTAGTTCTCCCCTTTGGCCTATAACAAATTAAAACTAACTCCTAGAACATTAACTTTAAAATTAACTTAGTAACTAGGGACAACCCCCCTTGGCTTCCCTAGGAGTAAGCCTAGAAGGAAGAAGTTTCAGTCAAGGTGACAGTGTGGACTTGGAACTTAGACATTGTGTCTCCGAGGGCACACTAAGTGAGTTAGACTTAGCTCACGTTAGCAAGTGTGCATTAGGACGGCAACAGGGGCCCTAGATCTCGGCTAGGGTCTTTGCCATCCTCTCGGAGAATGGCTCTGCAGCTGCTTCAAATTCAACAAGAACCCTCTTAGTGCTACAAGTAAAAAGAAGACACACGAAGTCTCTAAAAGTTTCTCATTCAATGCATTTAGCACTAATAAAGGGAACACCTTAGTTCAAGGAGACTTCTAAATCTTCTTATGTATATTTTATTATTGCTTCTTGAAGAGGGATCCATAACCTTATAGAGTGTTTTTTATGATATTTTATTAGAAGGGTGATCAAAGAAGCTTCTAGAAGAAGTGCCCCCTATACATATCTCTAGCACACACTTTTCTTCGTATAAAGGGAGGGCGCCCCACATAGAAGTATCTAGAAGTATCCAGCACTAATTAGAAGTCTCTAAAAGAGAGCGTCCTAGGAGTTTCTAGAGAATTATATTGGCTGTAAATGAAACTATGAAAGGAGGAGGACCCCTCATTTGCAAATCAGAAGTTCAAGTGGAGATAATCCCCCTTAGAAGGCCAAGGGTATTGTAATTTTGCAGTTTAGAGGGAGGAAAAGCTTTGGTAAATTATGTTATCTTTTTCTGGGTTATAAATCATATTGGTGCTTGGGCTGCCACATCAAATTCTGTTGGTATATCTTTATTTTCATATCTGTTCATACATGTTTGGTGCACTGTTTGAGGTTAGAGAAAGGTGTTTGAGAGAGTTATACATGCCCTCTTTGTCTCTTGATGTAATCAATACTGCTAATGGAGATTAAGGTTGTTTACTCCTATTTGATCATTGTTGTTGTTCTCTTTGCCTTATTGGTTTAATCATGTGTTCGTTTTGAGTTGGTTATAACTTATGACAAGGCACTTAATGAGCTTATCATACAGTTTCTTGCATCAATATGATTCATTTATTTGGTGATGTTCATGTATAACATAACTTGCTGATTTCTCCCTTTCATTATGAACTTCTTCATCAAGTAATGCTTTGACTCCATTTGCCCAAAGACAAGGCACTTAGTCTTACTTGTCGTCTCACCCTTTATCTAAAGAAGAATCATTAACACACAAATCTCTAATCTGATTTTCAAATCTGTGCTAATTGACAAATTAGTGATTTGATCTTAGGGAATCATGTCTTGTGTCAGAGGAGAGTTGGCCTAAAGTGAAAGGAGGTTCTACTAAGGTGAGAGTGGGTAGATCTTCCAAGAGTTTCCCTAGGGTTTGTGCCTGGAAGATTGGACTTATCTTTTGTGCAAATCTTGGAGGTAACAAAATGGTGTCATCGTTGGGCATAAGTCCCTTTCCTAGATTTAGTAGACATGGTTACAATGATGTGATGAGATTGACTTGGTTGAAGATCTAGTTTTCTCATCAGGGGACTCTGTTGGTTTAAAAAGGTATGAATGTGATATATATTTCAGATTTCATATCATCATTTCACTTTGAAGATTTGGAAGGAAATCAATATGGCATCATTTATAGAGAAGTACTATGCTAGAGTGTATGCCCCTTTAGATTTCTTGGGTATTGTTGGGTATTTGAATAAGACCCCCTCCAAGATGGGTTGAGCATCTTCCAAGGTTTTGTGGGGACACTCATCTAGTGGCACGTCATGTTGCATCTTTTATGGATCATATTTCAGAGCTACGTTGTGGGGGAGCGGCCCCCTTGCCTACCCCCACTCCCGAATCGCGCTCCCACGCGCGCTTCCTGAACGTTCCCACTGCTCCTGAATCACGCTCCCAATGGGAGCATTTAGGAATCACGCTCCCACACGCGCTTCCTTAACACTCCCATCTGGGAGCGATTTCAAGGAGCGCGCTCCCAGGGGAAATAAATTGCTCCTTTGCCTGAACCAGGAGCACTCCTAGATCGATCCCAGGTCACTCTCGAGCAAAATAAAAACACTACTTGAGCGCTCCTCTACATTCCGTGCGTGTGAGGCCCTCTTGGGCAATTTTTTTTCTTTTTGGGAGTGTGTGGGAACCAAGACAAAGTTCCATAAGAGAGGAAAAGGTAGGGCTAGGGTTTCTAAGGGATTAAAACACTCACTCACTCCATTTTTCTCTCATTCTATTTCTCATTTCACTCATCTTTGCTAGGAGGGTTTTGAGTGGGCTTCTTGCTAGTTCTTGAGGGGATTGAAGGGAGATTGAAGGAGATTGAAGGGAGATTGGGGAACTTGGAAGGGATTGGAGAGCTTGGAAGGAATATTGAAGGTTGCCATAGGGAGATTCGAGAGCTTGGAAGGGAGATTGATAGATGCCATTTGTGAGAGCTTCAAAGGGAGATTGAAGGCTACAATAGTCTTATTCAACCACCATTGGAGAGCTAAAGAGGTAGGCTCTTAAGCCCATTCTTGTTTTTTTTTTTTTAAATCCATGTCTTGTAAACTAGTATATTATGCTACGTTGAATATTTGAATGTTTTCTTCTTCTACTCTTTACCATTTCTCCTCCATCATTCTATTGTAGGTATCAAGTTATTATCAAGGTTCAACAATCATGATGATGATGTCAATGTGGTATGTCATTTTGGTTCCATTTTTGATTATGATGGTGGTGATGGGAACCAAAGGACGTCAAAATACCCATGATAGTGATGAAGAAATAGAAGTGGACAACACATACCAAGGAGAGGAGGAAGGGATGGAAGGGGATGAAGACAATGAAAATGATAGTGATGATCCCCAAAAATCCAAAGAGAATTTAAGACCTCTGTGGAAGTATGTCACAAGGCTTGGGGGAGGGAAAGGGAATGGAACCACAAAATTTACATGCCACCATTGTCATAAAAATTACACAGGTTCCTATACCGATGTGAGAAAGCATCTATGTGGGACTATGTATTGGGATGAAGGTAAGAGTATAGGAGTCAAAACTTGTGTGAGCGTGCCACCCGAAGACAGATTCAAATACCAAAGGGAAGAGGAGGCAACACAAAACAAATCCAAAAGACCAAGGGTTGAACCTGAGAGTGCACAAAGAATGTTCACTAGTCGATCTGCATCCCTCCATGCTAGTGCATTCTCGCCTTCATCTTCAGGGCGTAGAACACTATCATATTTCCTTGACCATGGTTGTAGAGATGATGTGGATGAAAAAATTTCAGGTTTCTCTATGAATGTGGTATACCATTCAATGTTCTTTGCTCACCATATTGGCATGAAATGGTACAAGCCATTAATGGTGCCCCTAAAGGATACAAGAGCCTCGGGTATGACAAAGCTAGAACCTTGGGAGTTGACAGTGAAAGAGCCAAAATCCAAGGTGCTCTAGGAAACTTTACAAAATCACTACTTTACCTGGGGGTGGGGTTAGGAGAAAACCACACATAGATCCAGAGGTGCAAAATGGATATATGCTTGCATTGGACAAGTTGGTACTTGATGAAGAGGAGTGTGCTCAAGTACGAAATTGAGCAAATACATCAGTGAGCATGGAATGGAGTCTTTGGTAACTTGCATGCAACCAAAGATCGAGACAAGTTAGGTTCTATTGAATGGTGGAACTTGTATGGGTCCTCTACCACACAGCTGCATAAATTGGCGGTGAAGGTGCTTTCTCAGGTGGTTAACACCTCTTCTGTAAAGAGGTGTCGGATCACCTATAGCTTCATCCACAGTGTAAAGAGAAACAACTTGAATGCAGACCGAGCATGAAGCTTGGTTTATGTGCATTACAAGTTGAGGTTGTTGTCCCATTATTTTGATGCAACGGGGAATTCTTTTTCTAAAAGAGATGTGACTTGGAACAACAATCTAGAGGAGACGAATTTGGAGGATGGAGCCATGGTTTTAGAGTGCTTGGAAGCGAAACTTTTGGGTGATCATGATGGTGATCATATTCTTGGAGGAGACATGCCACCCCCATCCACTAGTAGCGTTCCAGATGCATCAATTTTGCCTTTATCTTCACAACGTCCATTGCCATGTGGGGGCCATTCAATTATTGGTCGTGTTCCATGAACACTTTCACCTACTCCTCTTCTTCAAAGATCACGAGAAAAGAAACTAGAAGTTTCTCGTGGCAATAGGAAAACTTAGAGCATAGTACTAAGTACTTTCTACTATATACTAGATCTCTTTTTTTGTTTTCTGTTTAGAAGTAGTCTCTAGGATTTAGTAATTTGTCTTGACTCTTTATTATGGCTTATTTTGTAAACAATGAAGTTATGAACATTATATGACAATTTACCTTTGAAGTTTGAAATTTGAAATTTGAACTATTGATTGAATCTTGCAACTTTTTGGTAATGAATATGGTGCTCTAGAGTCTATTTCATTTTGTGGTTGTTGTTGTCTGTTACAATCTATTGATGAAAAATTTTTACGATTGATGTTATATGTGTACTAAATGGTTGATACTTTAATGATCATCACTAATACAATAGTTAAATGATCTTGTATCTATGTTTTCATGTTTTTTGCAATTGATTCGACATTCCGCATGTTTTTTTATATATATGCATCACAATATATTAAAATATGTATTATATAAAAAACGCTCCCGCTCCTTGATGTTTTTGAAAATTGCACTTTCTGCTCCCAACAGCCTTGAACATTACTAACACCAAATGAAGGCCATGATTATTTAATAGTTTCTAGGATTTTATCCATCTCCTTCTTTGCCTTCAATGTGGTTCTAAGCTTCTCTAAATTGGGAGGTAGATACCTGGTTGGAGCCTGTTCAACTAGAGCTCAACACATCTCAAAAAACAATGGAGGCCATGCAACCTTAAATGAAATGAAGCTGAGATAGAAAAAGAACCCAATGGTAAGATCAACCCCTTCTCACCTCTCTTCTTGAATGATCTTGTCCATTGGACTACCACTAGGAGCTGGCCTCTTTCTTGCTGGCTGAATTGTAGTTCCATTCCCAAATCTTCTGGATGGCTTCGTCAAGAATGGAAGAGGATCCTCATTTTTTGTGTCCTATAGTCTACTTGCTACTGCTACCTTCTCGAAGCCAATAACATCCTCTCTTGCCATATTTTCCATGGCAGTAATTACATTTCTAAACAACATTTCCTCCACCAACAAGATTTGCCGTTGGCTCTTATGTTCTTGTTCAATACTTCTACACCGAGTATTTTTTTCTTGAGCTTGCTATCTTGCTACAACAGGGTTATTTGCAACATTGGCAGATGCACCTACAATTGCATTTGTAGCTCCACTTGCAACAGATTGTAATGAACGTAAATAAATAAATATTAATAAATAGTAGCAATACTAAATAACAACTAATACAATAAATGAAATGACACATCATAACTTAAGGACATGGCCTAATCAAGGGACATGACCTATCAACCATTGTAACCAATCAATACTATAAGTACATCGTCACATGGTTTTGTAATCATATCATTCATTCATATCTTATTCACTATTATATATATTAGTCCTTTATGGATTTTTGTGTATTGTCCTTCTTATGTTGGATATTTCTTCAATAAATTAATTTTGTTCATTTCATTGGTATTAGAGCTGCATTCTGAATCCGGCCTTTGGCCATATCTTTTTTCAGACATTGTTTGATCCGACTTTTGGCCACACTTATTTTCAGAGTTTTTCTAGTTTTTCGGGTCTTTGACCACTTTCAGTATTAACATTGAAGAAAACCATTCCACTGCAAGGTAGAAAATCAAAAGCAATAAGCCAATTTTGGGAATATAATAGCGTTGTTTCCGCTACAAAAGTAATATAGTATAAGACAACAAAATTATTAGGAGTTGATGTAAAAGTCTCTTTGGAATAGTGGAATCTTAGTCTCCTTAAATACAACCAGGTCTTAATCATAAGCGACAAATTCGTTTTGGCATATCCTAATTAAAGAAACTGTGCAAATTTGTTCTATAGTGACATCTCTGACTATTTTTGACTGTTGTATTGTGATCACAACGATAACCATAGTTCATATAAAATTTGTGGACATATAGAGCCACAAGTTAAGAAAGCTGCTTGCTCACCTGTGGCTCATTCAATCAGAGTGTATCGAGCTATCAAAGGTAACCAAAAGCACCAAATTCCATTGAACAAGTAATCAGTAAGGAAGAAATTCAGTGGGTTGCATCTGCTGAGCCACCATCGTTACAAAGGTTTGTCATTTCAAGAAGCCACCTAAACAAAATCTCGCCCAAACAATTTAAACTGAATTGCGTCCATTCTGATTCGGGGGAATATTAGATGCCAATTTATAAAGGTCTTTCCACCTAATTATTGGACAACTGTATTATGAGATTGCTCACCAATTTTCTTGAGGGTTGGAATATTGGGGCTCCCCAAATTGTATCTAACCCTAGGTATAAATTAAATGAGTGCCAACACTTACAGAATTGAGTCGAACACCGCCATTTGAAGAAATTGTGATGTTCGGAGGAATAGTCACCAAAGAATGATAACATCGTTTTGTTTGTATTAGCCGCCATTCTAAGGCAAAAAGGTGTAAAGGTGGATTACCTTAAGAGTCAACAAACTACTCTATCATACTTAAAAATATTATTCAAGCCGTAGTGGAATCAAGCATAAATAAAAAAATTCATTTGAGTTTATGATAAAAGTATTATTTAAATGCTCAACTAAGTCAGGTCACAAAAGTGAAATCAAAAGGTAAGTACCTCACTTGAAGTTCACAAGAGGTTATCTTTAAAAAGGAAAAATATAATAAATTAAAATTCCTAAAGAGCTAGGACTATACCAAATAAAAGTACCATATTAAGTGCAATAAAATCTTATTGCCTATTGAAAGCAAAGAAGAGTGAAGGGAAGAATTTCATTTCAAAGGTTTTAAGAAGGAAATCATCAAAACACATCATTTAGTGGGATCCTCGCATTCACTAATTATTCAAAATAAGTTGGGTTATTTATTAGGATCAAGAAAAATAAAGGTATTATTTCAAAAGTTTTAGCAATCATGGTAACACTGATAGAAATGGCTAAGAAGTTATGTGAACAAATAGATCAAATTATAGCAAAACTCGAGCAAAATAAATTTCTCGGAAATAAAGACAATCACTTAACACAAGAAGTGGCAAATGACAAGAAAGAACATGTAGTTCAAGAATTGAAGAAGACCAAATCTAACTTGCAATTCAAGCATCAAGTGCCGCTCCTACAAAGCGCCACAATCTAATGTACCCAAAAATTACAATTGAAAGATTGAGGTAACTCACAAATAAAAAATTTAGAGGATGAACTAGCCAAACATCAACAAAATGAGAAAGTGTCACAACAAAAATATAAAGATCTCAAGGATGTGTTTTACAACGAATTATTAGGAAAAAACAAAGAAATTTCTTGCCTAAATGAACATCGTCAAAAATTACTTGCACAAATCTAGAAGACAAAGGTTACGAAGCAGTGTAATAAAAAATTAGAGCAAGAGAAGCAAGATCTCGAGACGGAATTCAAGAAGAATCTATTAGAAAAGAATGAAGAAAATTCTCGCTTAAAGAACCTTAATCAGAGATTGCTTTAACTATCAAAAAGTTAAAATATGAGAAACCTAAGATTCAAGATCTTAAGAATAAAATTGACAAATTAGAAAATGATGAAGAGCTTTTACACTTAAGGGATCATAATCAAAGCTTACATACACAAATTAAGAAGTTAAAGAATGCTAAGAAGTTGCTACAGGGATCAGTAGTCAACAAAGAAATGATGACTGATCCAGTTGAATTGGGAAAGTCGTTAGATGTAAAAATATAAAACACGGGAAAAGTAACCAATATAGAATCTGGATCCAATTGACATCACAAATTCTAAGGATGCAAATCCACTTGAAGTAGGGATATCTTTAGACGTTGAAGTACAAACGATGGAAAATCCAAATATCTCCACCAATAAACATTTAATGATTAACAAAGTGACACAAGTGTGCAAAGAAGACATACTACCAAAAGTGAAACAAGAAAACATGAGTATGATAAGAAAAGATCAAGTTTCAACGATTCCTTATCAAGATCCTAATCACAAGAGCTGATATGTTAACCTATCAGTGAATCAACAGTGCTTAGAACAAAGACAAAAATTGACCTATATTCCGAAGAATATTAATGCCAGTACAATTGAGTCCCAAAATAAAAGTTCATCATGGGAACCCTATAAATGCGCAATTCCACAAAGGATTGAATTAGGGTGGTTAGACCCTCTTACAGTTTGATAATTCTCCTCGCCACTTAGAAGATCATATCTTCTCATATCCACAACAATCACCAACTCAAGAAGGGAGAATCATGTGAAAGCAGTTCTAGTTATAACAAAGACAACTATTTTTTTTATGGTTTGAGGACAAAGCATTTCTAAAGGGGAAGGCAATGTAATAAACATAAATAAATAATAATAAAAAAAAAAACTAATACAATAAATGAATTGACACATCGTAACTTAGGACATGACCTAATCGAGGGACATGATCTATCAACCATTGTGACCCATCAGTACTATAAGTACACCGTCACATGGTTTTGTAATCATATCATTCATTCATATCTTATTCACTATTTTATATATTTGTTCTTTACAGATTTCTGTCTATGGTCTTATGTTGGAAATTTCTTCAGTAAATGTGTAATGTTCCAGCCAAATTTTTTCTTGTTTCCTTGCTAGTTTGTGGCTCAGATATTCAATCAACAGTTTATATGCCAAGTGTTCCACAACAGTGTACAACCAAATCTGAACTCTACTAAAGTTTACTAATGGAACATCAACTCACTCAATATTTATGTGGCAATTAATTATTCAAAATTCAAATAACTGAAGATACATGGAAAAATACCCAACAACAATACATAACAGAGGAACCTGATTTGTATCAGTTCTGTGGGCTGTCCTGAGTGGAATCCTGAGATAAACGACCCTGGAATTAATAGAATGACTGCAGCAACCTTCATATAGCAGCAGCAGATTTGTAGATCCACTAATCGAACCAGCTATTCATCATATAACAGTCCAGTCCAGTAGCTAAGACAATTCTGTAGATGACAAATATTTCTGGTGCTTTCCAGATAGCAACAATTCGGCCTCTAACAGCAGCACAATTTCCCCACAGTACAGTAGTTTATTTACCAGAACTCAGCCCCTGAATAAATTCGTTTTACAGCAGAGAAAAGGTGATCAAATCGACCCCTCTTTCAAGGATGGCATCCCCCTCAACAGTATGTGCTCGCCCAGGATGAAGAACTCGACCCTCTCTTTGGTCTGCAACAGTCCCGCGCTATTTTATTTGGCCCTCATGAAGGAGTGCGGCCCCAAACAGAGTACTCGACCTCCCTTTTCAACAATAATTTCGCCCCTCCCACAATATATGTTTACCCACAACAATCACTCGGCCCTGAAAGTAAATAAGTCGACCCACCAAGAGGATTTCGCTCCCAGCTGTCGAGAAGCTTGTCCAGTTAGAAGGAAATCGGTCTCACAAGCAAATATCTCGCCCAACAAGAGGAGCTCACCTTCCCAATAGACAAACTCGACCCACAAATGAAGAAACCCTGCTACCAAGTGAAGAAAACACAACTGCCAAAGAATATCTCATCTACAAAGAAGCACCAGGAAGAAATATGGATGATCTCTTCTCCAAATGACCAACTAGGGTGGATGGTCTTACCACCGAAGCCAATCTCTGAAAATCCTCCTAGGGTTTCTGTCCCAAGAGTTCCAAAACCACAATGAGCTCACTCCATAAGAGATTAGAAATTACCAATGCAAGAATGAGAGAGGGTGCCCTCTTTTTCCCCTTTTATTCATTCATTGACTCTTTTGCGACCTTTTTACCTTTTAATCAATTTAAGTGATTTTTCACATTTCCCAGTCACTTATGCGCCTTTTTCCACTTTACTCAATGTCACCTTTAATTTTTAATTAATTCCTGCTTTGGTGACATTAAT
>JASDQU011103459.1:16293-26300 GCA_032191745.1 Picea mariana
TGAGTGAAGTCAAGAAGTGCTAAAATTGGGCAGGTGTTCATCACTTCCTTCATGCGATCAAATGCCTTCTGAGCCTCTTCGGTCCATCTGAACGCTCCTTTCTTTGTGAGGTTTGGGAGCGGTGCGACCAACTGTGAAAACCCTTTCACAAACCGTCTGTAATAACTGCAAATCCCAAAGAAGCCACGTAGGTGTGTGATATTTTTGGGTGGTGGCCAATCCAATATAGGTTGTATCTTTTCCTTGTGCACCTGCACTCCTTGTGCATTGACCACATGTCCCAAGTATAGAACCTCTATCATGCCAAACTCACACTTGGACTCTTTGGCATACAATTACTGCTCCTCCATGATGCTCAAAATCTCCTCTAAGTGCCCCAAATGTTCCTCCTATGTTTTGATATATATCAGCATATCATCAAAAAACACCAGTAAAATCTTTCGCAACTGCTTTCTGAATAAGTGATTCATGCATGACGGAAATGTAGCAGGCGCATTAGTCAGCTCAAATGGCATAACCAAGAACTCATAGTGCCCATAATGGCACATGAAAGAGGTTTTGTGAATGTCTTCTTCCCTGACGCCGATTTGATGGTAATCGGATTGAAGATCAATCTTCGAAAAGTATATTGCTCAATGCAGCTCATCCAGAAGCTCGTCGATCTTCGGTATAGGGTACTTGTATTTGATCATCTTTTTGTTCAGGGCCTTGTAGTCAATACACATCCTCATAGTTCCATCCTTCTTCTTAACCAAAACCACTGAAGAAGCGAAAGGATTGAAATTGGGTCTGATATGCCCCATCTCAAGCAACTCCTTGATGGATTTTTCTATTTCATCTTTGAATTTCTTGGGGTGCCTGTAAGGGGTGGTTATGACCAGTTTGGCTCCCTCCTCTAATTCTATAGTGTGCTCAAAGCCTTTGCCTGGTGGTCTTCCTGGAGGTATATGTCCAAAGGCCTTGTCATGTCTGCTCAACAATGCCTGAATATCTGCATGATGGTGATGTCGGCCCTGTGCATCTACCTTTTCTGTGATAAAACACTCAACTGCATATGCTATATCTCCTTGCTTGAAAATGGCCTCCATCCTTTTATTTGACACAACCGTAGGGGTATTATTTGACATGCCTCTCATAACAACCTATTTACCTCCTGGTGTGAAGAATTTCATTGTCATCACTTTATAATTTGACGTGATGTTCCCCAATGTTTGAAGCCACTAGACTCCCAAAACTATATTGGAGTCTGCCAAATCGATGACATAGAAGTCATCGGTCAAAGTGTAGTTGCCCAATGTCACAACTAACTTGGAAATTTTCTTCGTGCATGACACATTATACCCATCGACCACTGCTACACTGAACCCCTCAAAGTCCTCAATAGCCATCCGTCTCCTGGCTATCCAAGCTGCATCAATGAAATTGTGGGTTGCCCCACCATCAATCAAAGATGTGATCCCCTATTCACGTAGTACCCCTTTGACTTTGAAGGTGTGGAATCTAGGTGTGCCTGATAAAGTGGCGATAGCCACCTCCTTTGCCTCCTCCTAAGGCTTCTCCTTAGTAGAGTTCCCCTGCTCATTGCCCTGCTTCGGTGCAACCTCCTCCTCTTCATCACTATCTGAATGCACCTCGATGTAGTGAACCTTTCCTTTGTCCATGCATCTGTGGCCCGATGCTCAATGTTCTTTGCAACTGTAGCAGAGATTCTTTTTTCTCAACTCATTCCGAGTCGCCTCATCTAACCTCTCCTTACTTATCTCTTCTTTCATTGGAGGTTTTTTGTCTTTGCCTTTCTGTGGAATGAATGGTTTGGAGAAAGTCTTTGTCTTTGGGAATGCGCCCTCCATGTCCCGTGTTCTGACGATAGCATCCTGTAATGTCTCTGGTTTGAAAGCCTTCACCCAACCACGAAGTGGTTCAGATAGACCCTCAATAAATAACATCACCAATCTCGGCTCAGAGATATCTGTCACGGTGACTGCAAGCCTCTGAAACTATGTGATGTAGGCATTCGATGTTCCCTTCTGCTTGATCTGTGCCAACTCCCTGAAATGTAGCTCATGGTCCTTCTTATCAAACCTCTCCATTAACTTCTGAGTAAGTCCAAATAGGAGGTGATAGTAGCATGTCCTAGAGTGACCAACCCATGGTACCACCACTCGTGCGATTCTCCATAAAGGTGCAGAGTAGCGAATTTCATCACTTCGGCCTTTGTCATAGGATTGAGCTAGAAATATGTATCTAGCTTTTGTACCCATGCTCTGATTGTGCTCCTGCTAGACCCATCGAAGGACAGAATGGATAGCTTTTCCAGCTTCCGTGCGAGATCCTTGTTCTGTTTTCCCTTGTTTTGATCCCTTGGTCTATTCCTGTATTTGATTGTGCAAAAGTCCTGTAGTGACATGGCTGCCTGGAACTCATCACCTAGAGCTTGATACTCTCTCAAGTAGTCTTGAAAAGTTTCACCTGGAACTTGCTGTCCTTGATTCTCCGTTTGTTGATTTCCCAAGAACTGAGGCATAAGGGGTTTGGGGATTGTCCTGCTATTGGTCCTAGCACCCACCTGAATAGGAATCCTAGTGTGGTTAGGTGCCGGAATCTCAGGATGGCTGCCTTCACCATTGTTCCCATTGTTCACATTGGAACCCCCTGCACCATTGTTACTCCCATGGTTCTGATTTGTCTGGTTACTGGCAATCAACTGTGTCAATAGCTGTGCTAATTGCTGTTGCCCAGTAGCTAAGTATTCTAGTATTTGTACAACTCTGTCGTCATTATTATCCCCCATGACTTTGTCTTGTTCCGCCTCTGGTTGGTTCGCCCTTATTTCTCCTTCTTCATTAAATATGTTTTCTGCCCCTCGCTGTCTTCTACTTCTGTAGGTGATATACCTACCGTTCCCTCGCCTCATGAACAACAAACTCCCTCAGGCTGGGAGGATACACTGCTCTGATACCACTGTAATGTTCCAGCCAAATTTTTTCTTTGTTTCTTTTCTAGTTTGTGGTTCAGATATTCAATCAACAATTTATATGCCAAGTGTTCCACAACAGTGTATAACCAAATCTGAACTCTACTAAAGTTTACTAATGGAACATCAACTCACTCAATATTTATGTTGCAATTAATTATTCAAATAACTGAAGATACATGGAAAAATACCCAACAACAATACATAACAGAGGAACCTGATTTGTATCAGTTCTGTGGGCTGTCCTGAGTGGAATCCTGAGATAAACGACCCTGGAATTAATAGAATGACTGCAGCAACCTTCATATAACAGCAAAAGATTTGTAGATGCACTAATCTACCCAGCTACTCATCATATAACAGTACAGTGCAGTAGTTAAGACAATTCTGTAGATGACAAATATTTCTGGTGCTTTCCAGATAGCAACAATTCGGCCTCTAACAGCAGCACGATTTCCCCACAGTACAGTAGTTTATTTACCAGAACTCAGACCCTGAATAAATTTGTCTTACTGCAGAGAAAAGGTGATAAAATCGACCCCTCTTTCAAGGATGGCGTCCCCCTCAACAGTATGTGCTCACCCAGGATGAAGAACTCTGCCCTCTCTTTGGTCTGCAACAGTCCCACGCTATTTTATTTGGCCCTCATGAAGGAGTGCGACCCCAAACAGAGTACTCGACCTCCCTTTTCCACAATAGTTTCGCCCCTCCCACAATAAATGTTTACCCACAACAATCACTCGGCCCTGAAAGTAAATAAGTCGACCCACCAAGAGGATTTCGCCCCCAACTGTCAAGAAGCTTGTCTAGTTAGAAGGAAATCGGTCTCACAAGCAAATATCTCGCCCAACAAGAGGATCTCGCCTTCCCAATAGACAAAATCGACCCACAAATGAAGAAACCCTGCTACCAAGTGAAGAAAACACAGCTGCCTAATAATATCTCAGCTACAAAGAAGCACAAGGAAGAAATTTGGATGATCTCTTCTCCAAATGACCAACTAGGGTGGATGGTCTCACCACTGAAGCCAATCTCTGAAAATCCTCTTAGGCTTTCCATCCCAAGAGTTCCAAAACCACAATGAGCTATCTCAATAAGAGATTAGAAATTACCAATACAAGAATGAGAGAGGGCGCCCTCTTTTTCCCCTTTTATTCATTCATTGACTCTTTTGCGACCTTTTTACCTTTTAATCAATTTAAGTGACTTTTTACATTCCCCATAGTCACTTAGGTGCTTTTTTCCACTTTACTCAATGTCACCTTTAATTTTTAATTAATTCCCGCTCCGGTGACATTAATAATTAATTCCCTGACTATGGCCCACGGGAATTACTTAGGCCATTTCGTCAATTTGTCTAGAAGATTCATTTGGAAAGGGACATTACAAAATGAACTTTGTTTATTTCATATATGGAGTAGTAATAGAGATAGATGAACTTGAAGGAGGGGGAGCAACACCAACAGTAACATTCTTCCCTTTCCTTTGACTTTTACCAGCTGCCCTTAATGACTGAGTCACGATTTCTGTGGAATGAGTCAAGAAAAACGCTGTTGTTGGAGAAATGACAATTTGGTTTGCTAAAGATGCCTTTAAATCTCCCGGATTCCCTTCAAATCTGGTTTTTATCCTTCACCTGCACAATGGTAGATAGTTAGAGCCTCTTCTCTCTTGCTGAAAGTGAAAAAGATGAAGTAAAAATTGCTTTTATAAATCCCACAGTTTCCCATTAATGTGCAGCATTGTTCGACACGTCGGAACATGTCTATGGCATGTGTCCAATATGCATTTGATATGTGTCCTATTTTAGGACACCTGTCAAATGCACGCCAGACATGTGTCCTACATGCAGGATATGGACACAGGGGGCCTCTAGGACGTGTCTTGTAAGTTGTTTCTTAGCTAAGAAGGAATATTATTTGCATAAATGCATCATCACAAACTTTAGTTCCTTCCTTGGAATTGGTGATCATAAGCTACTTTGCCTTTGACTCTATTGATTCTTATTTTCTTATATATTGAGGTCTAAACTTGGCATGGCAGCCTTTGGATAATATTTGGCCTTTGATGCCATTTTATAGTGCTAAGGAGAACATGCCGCAACCCTTAGAGCTATTAGGATTCACTGTTGTGGTGAACCACATATGATAACCCCTTGTTATCATATTAAATGAGTAGTGATAAGGGAAGGCGATATAGCCACAAATTAGTGATCTAGGATCATGTGAGTATTCCCTGCATGAAGAATGATGATGAATGTCAAGTGTCTCATGCAAGTTTTGGCTACCTGGAAAGCTTGTTGATGGCAATACTCCTCCCTTTCACTTGAATTACACAGTGGGATGGATGAATCACTAATTACTTGTAGCATTTGAGTAGGATGCATTGCATTGAGGGGGTCCCTTGTCCCACAAACAAGGGGGCCTCATACACCAGTTTGGTGTCTGGCTTGGCCGTGACCTTAAAAATAGATTATTATTATTATTATTATTATATGATCTATTGCAGGATGAATGGGAATTGTTCTGTAACACACAAACAAAAGCTACTTGTTCAAGGAGAAACCAGTCAATGGATGGTGATGGTTGAGATGGAAAAGGCAACTCAATCTAGACTTCAAAAATGCCCATTATGCCTATAGTAAGTACAGGTAGTCCTTTGCTGCACATTTCCATGTGGTGTACATCACCCTTCACCCGTAAAACACTTATTACCATTTTATTTACTTGAACGCGTAAGTTATGATTGGAGTGTAGTGTCCAATTGGCTTTTAAGGGCTTAGATATTGTGCCAATTGTTAGACATGGGATAATACTACTAGTGCATGCATGTGCATATTGTTTTGGGTTTCCTAAGACCCCTTGTATAGGGCACACTTTTTCCCATGAAGGTTAATTTTGGTTGGATCCAATCGTAACTTGTTGGGTACTGGCTTTGACCTATTTTCATACTAAATATGGCAACAAGCAATTATCGAGAAAGTTTTAAACCAAAGAACTTGTGGTCAAATTGACCTGTGCTCTCTTTGTAATAACCAAAAATCACTTTCAAATGTTCTTCAATGTTTTAGTTTTGGTTTTATCTTGTGTTATATTGGATTTTATGAGAAATCCTCCTGGAAGTGCCCTAGATATTCATTTCCGAGTTGATTTTGTGATTTGGGCTCTTTCATATTCTTTTCAATTTGTTTATAGCCTTTCAGTATTAGCTATTTTTAAGAGGTACAATGGGCAAACAAATCACTGATCATTGTGTCTAAATTCAGGTACGAGTGGGATCATCAATGGTTGAGGCAATGTTGTCTCGATCAGGATCAATTTTTTATGGAGATATCAGAAGCCATGATAGAGTAAGTATTGTTCATTTTATCATGTACCTATTGAAGTTAAGACATGTCTGGGTGTTATTATATCCTAGTACATGGCCGAGGGCCAGTATGAAGTTATTTATAAGAATCAAATTCGTCTTACAGTATGGCTCTTGAAATAAAATTGGTTTGAAGCATAAATAATTTCAATAAAGTAATAAAATTGGATTATACGTTTTTTGGATCATAGATTCGGGTATCATTTTCTAGCTTCATACACCTCTGCAAGAAGAGCAGACAAATACACAATGATGCATTTGTTGACAAATGCAGTCAAGATGGATGCCACACACCAAAGATTGATTCCGTTGAAGATCCTTTAAGTAATTTGGAAGATGGCTCTCAGATTTATCTGGCTCAGGTATGGTGTCTATTTTGTTCCATGTTTTGTTATTATTGGAATGGGACAAGATACTACAGCTGGAGTTCAAAAGTTAATTATATTTATATTTGTAAAATAAGAGCATACATTGATGCCTAATGTTGGAGTCTATCAAGGGGCCCATACTTGTTCCTTAGAACTGATTTGCATCTATGTTTGGATGTAACTGGCAATATTTCACTTCTACTAATCATCCATATGATGTCTAACTCAACTTTTAAGTTTCAACAAAGCCTCTTGATGCATTTTTTGCTTTCCTTTTTATTTAATTCTCCTCTTTAAAAATTAAGACTGATAACTTACTGACATTTTTTAATCTTACTCATCACAACCACACCTTTATTATTGGTTATGATAACCATTTTGTTTAATCATCTGTTATTAGATAGTTTATTTAATGCTACATTCTATTGAAGTTGCCACTCCACCCAACTAAAGTTCAAGTAACATCTAATCAGTTTCTGTTTGCTGGCTTTGGCATCCTAAAGTCCTAACCAACAGCAGGTGAAGGGGTAAGATAACATTTGTATTCATCTATTCATTCTCATCTTAGCAATCACAAAGTGAAAAACAGTAATAAACCACAACAAGAATACAAAATTATCATACAAGATGCACTGTTCAATCATCTTCTTAAATAAAGAAAAGTAGCATGCTATCTGTACATTGCCTCTCACACATGAGAGACGATCAACAATATGCTCAAACCAAGTTGGATCACAGACTAATATATCCAAAACATAAAACAATTATACATTGATGTCAAGTGTCAATCCATCTAATTAATAAGTTATAACTACTAACTGATGTGATTTGCTAACTACGTAACTAGTGGCAACTTAATTCTTAGATTTTTTGCCTGCAAAAATACACTATACATAATCACATTCTTTCATCAAATATATAACCTTACCTACTCTGTTTTCTCTTATATGGGGGTAACTAGCTCTTCAGAGATTGCCGATAGTTGATGGTGGTCAGCTGCTGCCACTTTCTTTCAACCCCGCCGATCCTTTAGACTTGAAGTTCAGCTCCAGCCTCTCAAGCACGCCTAGTTGGGTACGAATTTTGTGCCAACATCCACTTTGGACTTTACTTCGAAGTATCCATGCTTGTATATAACTCAAAATTCCGGTCTCCTAAATTCCAGAAATTGTTGTCCTTCTTGTTCATATTTCCCTTCTCGCTGAACAAAGAGAAGGACAAAAAAAAAAACAGATGTTAGATAGGTTCCTTCTTTACGCTCTTTAGATCCTGCCAAAACTGGGACAGAATGACTGCTCTCTTTCAGACAGAAGTTTATGCTGTTGTAAGACCTGTAAAAACAAGCTAAAACTCCTCATCAAGGCAAAATTTTCTCTGGTTACATCTTCATATAGAACTTTTTTCTCTCTCAAATTGATCTTTCAAATAACTTTTATCTTTTTTACACTTGTAGATTATTCCTTTTCCACATGCCATGTCCAATTTTCTAGGGCGTTGTCTAACTGTTCTACGTTTTTGCCCTTTTCGCCGGAATCCGACGACATAAATCTGCACGAAATCACAATTTTCTGTTGTTTAAATTGCATTTCTGAATGCAGAAATTTATTCAGTGTGTTGAAAAACCCCTAGGGCACTTGGATTACACAGAATTAACCACCCAAATCTGCAGATACAACAATTTCTTGGGCAAATATCCCCGGAAAAGGGACAAAACATAGAACGTTTAGACTATGACATTTTCTAGCCCAGACTCTATCAGTCTTATTAGCTTGTCTAATTCTTCGTGTTTCTCATGGAGTCGCTCTAAGTAATTATTTGCACATAGGCAAACTGCTCCCCAGTACTCCATGATCTAGGTGGTTGTCTGGAGTCATATTAGAAACGGTCCTTATTATCGCACAAGTTGTAGGTTGGGCAAAGCCTGACCCAACCACCAATTGGTGACAACTTAGAGAGCACCTACCCACTGTCACTTTAGGCAGGTGTTCCCGTCACTTTAGAGGTGAGGTAGTCACCTCAAGGGGGGAATCTCGGTGACCCTAGGGGGGATTGAGATGGAAAATGATAAGTATGGATGGATGTCCCTAAAGGTCAATTCTAAATGGTAGAAGGAACTTGGAAAAGGGTCTTGGGAAAGGTTAAGGGTTGCCAAATGAGTTGAGTGACCTGCTGAGAGTAAGGTACTTGCTCGAGACACAATAAAAACCAAGGATACTTGTAATATGTTAGTTGGACAAGCAAGTTAAGCTTGCTGTCCCTAATTGCAGCAAAAGTAAATGATATATATCAGCATATAAAAGATAATAAAGGCTGCAATATAAGTGCTAAGAATATGATAAAATAAATAAGAGACAAGCTAGTGAAAGCTAGCTCAACTCATCAATGATTAAGCAATGCAAAAAAAGCAAGGCTGAAACAAAAGCTTGCTGCAGTGATATTTATCAGTCTTATGGCTGTAGCAAACCAAGCTTAATAGCAAAAAAATCAGCCTCTAGAAACCACTTCTAACTAGCCCAACAAGTGCGCTAGGGTTAGTAGAGAGTTGGGGCAAAATTAGGGGTTAGTCCTAGGGTTAGTTTAGGAGTTATTAGGGGTTAAAGGGTTAGATTTTCTGCAGCCTTATGGCTGTAGGTTAGTTTTGTAACAACAACAAGAATTGATGGTTGAAAGGGGACGCCTCAATGAGTCAATAGAGCCAAAGGCTCAAGGAACAACTTCCAAAAGAGACAACTTCAAAACTTGAAAATTTCACATTTACCAAGGCAACAATTTATTTCTCCAATGCAACAAATAATGAGTAGTTCCTTTAATGATTGGGTTAATGGATTCAAGCAAAGAAAGAGCTATAGGTACTACCTCCTTGGGGGTGTAAATCCTCTTACTCCCCAAGATAAGCATCCCTAGCTAGGGTTTAGGCTAAGAGGTGTATGCACTTATACTTCTCTTAGCAAACCCTTGTCAAACCAATAAAATTTAAGCATAAAGTGATGGAGGCTAAGGTGGGGGTGTATGCCCTTATACTTCCCACCTAGCTCAAGTGAAATAACCTTGTCTTGAACACAAATGATAATACAATGCAAAAAAGCCTTACCAATTCAAGGAAAATGCTAAGATAAACCACCACAATAGCAAAGAAGAGCCTTCCAAGGCTAGCGCATCACTTTCATCAACCAATAACCAAGAACATAGCCATACACAAGAGCACAAGAGAGAACCTAGCCAAACATAGCGAAAATTTCAGTCCAATACGTCTCACAATGGGAGAGTTTTTTATTTAAAATGAGATCTTATGATCTCTA
>JASDQU011103460.1:8821-22521 GCA_032191745.1 Picea mariana
ATCATATGTGAAACTTCGCAGATCTAATATTTCGGCTGAATGAAAAGTTTCCCAGGGCCCAAGGCCTAAACCACTACTTGTAGTTTCTGCTCCTAGACCCGCGGTGGACGTTCCAGGGATATCCAAGTCCATCGGGTGTGTATCACCCTCTCTACCATCTACATTATTCTTCTATATTTCTTCTTCAACAACTTTATACGCTACTTCTTTCTCTATTAATTTTGATGCCACTCTTGCTACTTCAACTAGCTCCTTTCCTTTTTCTGTAGAAGCTTTCCCTCCGGCTTCAAATTTTTCTTTCATTTCATTTTATTCCATGGCCTTTGCTTTGTTAGCTTCTATTTTTATTTTATTTTTAGCATTATTCCTCCTTTTCAACACCTTCTCTTTGTCTCTTCTCTTTTTGTGTGCTGGTGCTCCTTCCTCCTCTTATACCAAACCTGAATGAGTTGAGACAAATATGGGGGAAGATGTCTTAGCTTCATATTGGTTTTCCTCTTTTTTGGCTGCATCTCTTGTAGCTTCTTCGTCCACAATCCTTCCTTTTGGTTGGCCTCACCTATTCAATATAACTTTACCATAAGTTTTGGCATTTTGATGCACTTCCTCTTCTTCCCAAAACTCAGTGGTGTACTCATACGAGAGTCTCATGCTATTGAAGTTCTCTTTGATGATGTTCTTAGGGTCATGTATCCTGAATATTTCTTCTCCAAAGTGGTAGGAAAGTAAGATGTCTACTTCCGTTTGGGCTTGCTTGGTGTTTTCAAAGAAATAGTTGCCAATGTAAAGAGGTAGTGGAGGCCAAACTGATTTCTTTGATTTGTATAACATTCGTCTAACCCCATGTATGATAGTTTGATATACCACTTCCTGAAGCATGATTTTTCCAGGAACGAATCGAGGGAGTTAGTGGGGTGGTTTCATCGCACGATATATTCTTATATAGGTACCATGCTCCATTAAATACCAGTCCTTGATCCTTCTTATAAATGCTATGGCCTTGTCTGTCATACAAGGTTGGGAGGTGAAAAAATAAATTGATATAATGGGGCAAGGAAGTGTTCTTATATTCTTTGATAGTATGTTCGATATTTGCACTCCCAAAGCACCTTGCAATAGATGTGGATAACATCTTCGATGGGAAACCAATTCCATCCCATGTTTGGGTACTTGTGAGCGATACAAATCATGTCTAGAAGATATGAAGACATATGGAAACTAGGAAAGATTTCTGGTTGTGCTTGTGTAACTACATAAACTATATCCTTGAGATTTTTAGACAATATGTCTGCCTAGTTGAATCAGACCCCCACATATGCACATAAATAAATTAGGGGCATGTATGACAGGGGGAAATGAGTTGCATCTRGTTCCCCGTACAACCTACATAGCATGGATACCATATACTGGTAGGGTCTCCTTAAATTTGTCATGGGGTATCGACTCTTGGGATGATACTTGAACTGCTTATATGCTTTATACCATGCGAGGAATAAATCTTTCTGTGTGATTTGCAACTCATTGAGGAGTTGAACATCGAGTCTTTTGTTCCCAACTTCAATATGGTAACACTTAGCTAAATCATTGGGCATGAATGAAGCTATAGTTTCTTTTCTTGCATTAAAGACATATCGACTATTTATGTCTACGTTTTTCAAAATCCAATAAATGACATATGGACAAGGAAAAACTGTTGGATGTGTTTCCACCCTAAATTTTTTTGACTTTATGATGTTCTTAAACACCTAGAGCTCATCTGGTTCCTCCACTTCCGCAGAGAAGTTTGATTTCTTAAGCATATAATATACTTCTCCCCATTTTAAGGTTTCTCCATCTTTTTCTACAAGTCCCGACATATCATCATATACGGTTTCGACACTTTCTATATCTATTGTCTATTGGGAGCTGCCAGATGGCTCAACCCCTGTTTCTTTCATCGCCATATTCTTTCGTGGTGACATGTATGAACCTGCAGACATGATAAATTTAGAGCATGTTATTTGGAAATACAACTAAATGATCGGAAAATTATAAGATTGTTTGAAATTATCAAGACATGGCAAGTTGCTTCTTGCAAATGTTAGTTTAATAGTAGACAATGCTCATTGAGTTCTTGGGTGAAATGCTTGGGCATCACCCTGGAAAGGAGAAATCAAATCATAAGAAAACAACTTCCTTAATACAAATAAGAAGAGTTATCAACAACTCCTCCGATCACATCAGAGGATTTAGTAACAAATATTCTGAGCATATCAGAGGAGTTGTTAGTAACCTCTTTGATATGTGTTCAGAAGGATTTGTCATCGTATCGAGGAGCTTTGAGAACTTAATAGGAAATCCTCTGATTGTATCAAAGGATTTCAATTGTTTCCATTTGATTCGAAAATGTGTGGAAGAGGTAATGTCAAATCTTCTGAGCATATCAGAGAAGTTAGTAGTAACTTCTCCAATATGCTCAAAGAGTTACTTTGAAAGTCTCTGATTTTGAAGTTAGCGTTTTTAACCATAAGGAGAGTGATTAGGAGAATTAAAAATAGCTTGGAGGAGTACGAGGGAACCTTAGGTATTTCTTAGATCAAGGTATTTGTGCATTGGACGAGTTTGTGGCTTTCCGTGGTTAAGTGCAAGGACATGGAATAAGTCCATCGCGACGAAGGGGGGGGGGAGGAGGATTGGTTGTGTATCCCATAGCCATGAACAAATTCATAATAAAACACAAAGCTGGTGGGAAAGGGAAAGGTGTGGTTAGGGGTGAAGTGACTAAGAAAATGGGGAAAAGAGGGTTATCGAGCTAGGGAAAAATTAACAAAGATATAACCATAACTTAAAAAAGGGATAGGTGATGACACCTTACCTGGATTATGCCAACATGTGGTGGATATGGATAGGGGATATTCTCAAATGATGTTCAACTCAATGATCTTATCCTCGGTTTTTTCCTTTCAATTGCAAATGGTCGAATAACACTAGTCTCGACTCTCTTCCATTTTATATCCAAATGGTTACCTATGGCATTTAATGTGGTGGTTGGGGTAGGTTTGATAAAATGAGTTAATAGAAATTTGTACAATAAGTTTGGAAGAGTTAGAGGTAAGTTTTCGGATCAGTTCGGAAGAGTTAGAAGTAACTCCTCCGAACATATTGGAGGAGTTAGAAGTAACTCCTCCGATATGATCAGAGGTGTTTCCCCCAACTCTCACGATATCGTTGTGTATTGGAATGAAAGATAGGAATTCCTCTAAACTTGCTCGGAGGAGTTTGAAGTAACTCCTCCAAACTGTTAGGAGGAGTTGAAAGTAACTTTGTCGATTTAAATTTGAATTGCAACACTAAATAATGTTATTTTTCCAAGCGAAACATGAATTACCAAAAGAATATTGAGATGAAGAACAGACTTATGAGGATTTCCCTTAGGCTCAAAAGTAAGGGCGATCCATTTTTAGGGAAGTAACTGAATCAAAAGAAAAATGGAGGGTTGTAGTTCTTGTCACAACAACTACCATGGCCTTCCCAACAAAACATGGAAAACATCCACGGGCATTATGTCACATAACAACTCATCCTTGTAGCTACCAATCTGAATTTCCACATTACACTGTTCATTCACCAAAATTTGATGTCCTTTATGCAACTAGGATACTTTGTAGGGAAAGGGATGTGTTGTCCTCTTCAATCCCAACTTCTCTACAATCTCAATGGAAACCAAATTGTCTATGCTACCACTATCTATGACAACCTTACAACACTTTCCTCTTGACTTGCATACAATCCTGAATAAACTCTTCCTCTAGGATGGTTCCTTAGCTTAATTTTCTGACTTGATCAGAACTCTCTTCATCAACAATGATTCCCCTACCTCGGGAGATTGTCCTTTTATGCATGTATTCACATTCTCTTTTTTGACTTCTGCTATATTTTCATTTATTTGACCTGCTGATTTATTTTTTGGACAGTCCCATGACATATGGCCTGTCTTTCCACATATGTAACATCTAATTTCTCTTCCTCTTCTACCTCTGCCTCTGGAGAAAAATATCTACCTCTTGATTCTCCTCCTCTTGATGGATGATCACTTGAGCTTGAGCTTCCTCCTTCATCTCTTGGAGTTTGGAATATTCCTCTACCACATGATTGTCCTTTCCCTCTTGTTGAACTTCTTCCTCTAACTTTTTGGTTTTGTTTTATGGCCAGGTTCTCCTCTGCCTTCAAAGTTTCTTGATATGCATCTTCAATTGTCTACAGAAACAAAATGCTAATTTCATCTTGTATATCATACCTCAAGCCATTAATGTATCTAACAACTTTTTCAACAACTTCAATATGACCAGCTCTAATTGTCAACCTGTAAAACTCTTCTATATATTCTTTCATAGTCATATCCTTCTATGTAAGCTTCCGCAAATTTTTGAATAAGTTCAACTGATAGTCCTTAGGCATGAAATTGTTCTTGATTTTAGCAATCATTCTGTCCCAATTCTTGAATTTGGATTTACCTTTTCATTTCATGTCAGCTTGCAATTCATCCCACCATATGGTTGCGTGACCTTTTAGCCTTGTCACCACATACTTTACCTTCTTCCCTTCATCTACATCTTCATAGTCAAAATATTTGTCCAGGAAATTAATCCAGTCAATCAATTCTTCAACATTCATGTTACCTTCATACATTGGTACCTCTACCTTTGGTTTGGCACTGAACTTTGTGACTACCCTTATTAGTTTCTCTTATGTTGTTTCTTCTTCTTCCTCTTCCTCATGTTGAAGTTTTACTTATACAACTAGCAATTACAGTTCTTCTTTATTATTACAATAATTTATCACATTAGCTACATAAATAAGATCAATGAAAGACAGAAAATGATAGAAAAATAAAGACACACAGATTATCCCAGGAAACCCTCATGGGAAAAAAACCCAACAAAACTTCCTCAATATAGATATACCAAGACCGAACAAGAGATCCTCCTCTACTCCTTCACTAGGAAGAGTAGTGCACCACTTGACCAAGAAATACCAAGAGATACACCCAAAACCTTTCTTGGTGTCACCCACAGTTGCAACAGCTTCTCCTCCAAGACCTGTGCACTGTAGAGCTCAGTGTGTGTGTGTCCAAATGAGGAACTGACCTCTCTTATAAATAGTGGTCTAGCCAGCCTATAATTAGGTCTAGGCCGACCTGTCACTTTACCCTCTTAATTTATATTTAACTGTCAAGGAACAATAGGGTCTAATTAAATATAATATAATAAGATTATTCAACTCTCTCTCAGGTAGAATATTCTTCAAAGTTACAATATTTCAACACTCCCCCTTAACAAGAAGGGTATTCTATTGACAACATTAAGAAAAATTGACTGGAATCAATAAATCATCAAGATGAGGGGACGTTGTTATCAACATTGAGAACATTGTTGGTCATAACTATAGGTCATCAGAATTTTTTCTCATCATCAACATCAGTAGAAACTGAACATCATCATCATCATCAACACAGAGCTGGAGTAAAATCATCATCATCATCAACATGAAGTTGGAACATCAACATCATCAACATGAAGATGGAATAACATCATCATTATCAACAACATGAATCTAGAACATCAACATCATCAACAACATGAAGCTGCAACAACAACATCAACAACAATATAACTGGAAAATTAACATCTATATGTGGAAACAGAATGAGGCAGGTGCATAAAAAACAACATCTATGGTACTCTGATAGATTGTCCTTACCATACCTTCAAGATCTACCCAAGAATCATAATATTCTGTAGGATATAAAATCCTAACAAGCTACCATGTGGTACTCTGACAGAACGACCTTACCGGACCTTTGGGATCTTCCCAAGAATAATAATATTCCCTAGGATATAAAATCCTAAATTAGCTACCASTATTGACCACAACTGGCATATACATGCACATGTACTCTGACAGACCGTCCTTACCAGACCTTTTGGATCTCCCTAGGGATGATCGGTTGCCTAGTATATAAAATCCTAACTGAGCTATCCGTTGTTGGTCAGGATACCATAGCATCATCAACATCACTCCCACTTTCGAGTGAGGTCCTTTCAGACTACACTAAGCTTGTCTCAGAAGTAATCAAACTTCACATGAGACAAAGGCTTAGTCAACACATCTTCAATCTACTCATCTGTGCCAACATATTGGAGCTTCGAAGCTCCCTTCCGTACCAAGTCACAAATGTAGTGGTACTGGATCTCAATGTGCTTCATCTTATCGTGGAACATTGGGTTCTCATTCATCTTTATGTAACTCTAGTTATCACAAAATATCATGGTAGCATCCATATCTAGGTCAAATGAACCTGTCAACATCTTCCGAATCCATATGGCTTCACAACTAGCAAAGCATGCTGCAATGTACTCTGCTTCTACCGTACTGAGAGACATATTGGATTTCTTCCTGCCTTTCCATGAAGTCATGGATGACCCCAAACTGAAACAACATCCTAAAGTACTTTTTTGGTCTGAATCACTTCCAACCCAATTTGAATTAGTATAGCCATACAATCTGAAGTCACAATCTCCAGTATAACAAAGACCATAATCCAATGTACCCTTAAGGTATCTCATCACGTGCTCTACAACTACAAGGTCTGGGCTCCACCAGATACTAACTCAAGGTGTTCACAAGAAAGCATATAGCTTTCTTGGTATTCATCAGATACATCAACGAACCAATAATCTGTCTGTATAGAGTAACATCAACTAACTCTGACAAAGTATCAACCAGGAGCTTCAAATTTGTCTCCATGGGTGTTTCCATGGATTTACATTCCAACATGTCAAACTTCTTTAGTATTTCAACTTCATACTTCCCTTGGTTAAGGGAGATCTTCTCTGGGCTTGACCAAACTTCAAGACCTAATAAATAATGCATCGAGCCTAGGTATTTCATCTCAAATTTTGCAGCGAGCTTCCTTTTGCAATATGTGATGAGCTTTTCTTCTCATGTCAATAATAATTCATCCACATATAGTAGAAATACAATTGGCTCATCATTCACAACCTTGAAGTAAGATTAGAATCAACTTCACTCTTGGTAAAGCCCAAGATCTTCAAAAAACTATAAATCCTTCCATACCAAGATCTTGGAGCTTGATTCAACTTGCAGACATGAGTCTTCCTGTCCTGTACTTTGAAACCATATTTTCACATCACATTGTACCAACCTAGTACACTTGCTCAACTACAACTTAATCTACACAATCATGTGATAGCTTTATGTGCTTTCTGTAAATCACTATCTGTCTCACTTCCTGAGAGTGTGTCCTCTACTCTCTCTGCAACTGTTCCTCTGGGACTGGGACTATGCACCTGCAGCTGCTCTGAAGCTGAGAATGACTGAGGTTGTTGAACTTTGAGAGTAACTCCTCTACTCTATCATGGAAACAAATTCATCTAAAACTAAGAGTGGCTTAATGAATTTTTTCTTCTTTCATGGAGTCAACTCAATCTCAAATACAGGGACTGCTCCCTCTGAATCTCATACTAGATCAGAATCATGGTTGTTCTAGTTGTCTTCACAAACACTAGAACTATTTCTTCGATTACTGGAGCAAGTGTCTCGTCATAGTCTTATCCCTCCCTCTGGTAGAATCCTCTGGACATAATCAGGCTTTGTACATATTTATACTTTATCTACAACATGCTTGATTTGTTAGATCAATCTTGGAAGTCACCACTGACTTCCCTTCTGGTCTCAAGGAAAAAATTGTATCCCAATCCTTCTGAATGGATTCCTCCTCTCTCACTGAAACAAGGGAATATTCTCAGGAGATTTTATGTCTCCTAGAGGTCTCTGAAGCTACGATCTAGTCTTCTCAACTCATGGCATATGTCTGCCAGTCCTAGAAGATGTCTCTTTTTCCCATCTGATCCTTTTTTAGATCAGACTTACTCTAAGTATTGATTTCTTCCGAGTCTACAAAAACTTCATAGTCTCTGTAGGATATACTTGGTGTTGAATACCAAGTCTTAATATGAAAAGATGAGTTAGACTTCAAATGAATTCTGCTTCATGTCAAGGTGACTTCATTATCCATTGACCAAGCCTAGTGTGAATTTTATTCTAATGTTCGGTCATCTTTGGAGCCTTCATCTCCTCATGATCTATCTCCATATGAGATGTTTTGTATCTAGCAAAAATAGCTTCTTCTTCTTTAGTATATGGATGTATACGGTCATATATACAGCTTGGATAGTCTTCTCCATGTCTCATATAATATATTTCCTCCTGCAATTGTCACTATAGCTCCCTTAGGGTTATCACATGTGACCTTCCCGAAACAATAACAACAAAGGAGAAACAATAGACAAGAATAATACTCTTTATAATTATAATAAAATAATAGAAAAAACAATCATCACAGTATCTCCTTTAGAACTATCACTTGTGACCTTTCTGAAACAAGGGTAAAAAGTAAGAAATACAATAATAAGGAATGAGAGAAACACTCTTCTCGTGTTGTGATCAATCATTCCTCCATGGGAACTTGGAAAAAAAACAAGAAGTTTCTTCTAGAGGATATGTTAGTTATATCTAGTGAATGATTACATTAAGAATTTATCTCAATAGTGCTCACATGCTACCAAGTATTCAATTATAAAACTTTTCAAATATTCCTATCACAACTATAGTGTTTAGCAGTTATCAAACTTGATATGTGTAAATATGAATATTATCAATTTAATCAATCAAACCTAGAACCTGGAGTCTTGTCCTCAAGAATGAGTGTGTTTCTTTTCTTTAGAGTCTCCTTCACTCAATATGACAAGTAATTTCTTCAACATGTCCTCTGTACTAAGACAATATGCTATCTTGACAGAAATATGAGTTATGGAATAAACTCTATAATCTCAAATTTAATCAATCTAATACTTTGAATTCAATTTTGACCAATGGTTACTATGATAACTTCAACATATCAAAATGCAACTTGGATATTCATAAGATGACAACAATTCCATAAAAAATAGAGACATATCAAAACAATCAAACCTGGGGTGCATAGTTACGTTGAATGTGTTGGATCTGAGATCCTTCTGGATCTATGATTGTTACTTAGAAAAAATATCCTTTCTCTTGAAAGTACCCTTTAAAATAATGATACAGTTTAAACATATGTAAGTACATACCTTTGACAACATAGACATGTAGTTGCACCATCTGGAAGCAGTGGAAAGCAATAATGAACCTTTAAAACTTCAAAGGTGTTGCAATTTGTAATCTAAAGGTAGTTGGAGATTTGCTAGGGTAAGGCGCACTAGGACAATAAAAGTCAGTCTCAACACTTCACAGAAACTTTCACTGTAACTGGTGTTGGCATTACAACTGGTGCTACAACTGGCATGAAGGAACTGACACTGCAACTGCAACCGATACTAGAACTGCAACTTAGAGTTTTATAAGGAAACCCTAATTTTTCAAACTTCAAATTTCAAAATTATGATCCAGAGACTAGATGTCCCTTCCTAGGGCAAGTTCCAAGGTATGGTTACTTTCTCCACTTTCCTCCTCAAACAAGGAAAATTTCACACTTAGGGTTTATGTGTAAACCCTAATTTTGCAACAACTGCAATACTGAAACTGAATCTTGAAGAGGGTGCGTTGAGGCTAGCCACTTCTTTATAAACTCTGAGTTGGTCTCTTTCAGGCCTGCTCTGATACCATGTTGAATTTTTACTTATACAACTATAAATTATAGTTATTCTTTATTATTACAATCATTTAGCACATTAGCTACATAAATAAGATCACTAAAAGGGAGATAATCATAGAAACAATAGAGACACGTAGATTATCCTAGGAAACCCTCATGGGGAGGAAAACTCAACAAAACTTCCTCAATATAGATATACCAAAGACCGAATAGAATGTCCTCTTCTAATCCTTCACTAGGAATATTAGCACACCACTTGACCAAGAAATACCAAGAGATGGAGCAAAAACCCTCCTTGACGTCACCCCTAGTTGCAACAGCTTCTCCTCCAATATCTGTGCACTGCAAAGCTAAGTGTGTGTGTCCAAATGAGGCACTGGCCTCTCTTATAAATGGTGTTCTAGCTGGCCTATAATTAGGTCTGGGCCGACCTGTCACTTTACCCTCTTAATTTATATTTAACTGTTAAGGCACAATAGGGACGACTTTTACTAAGGCGCAATAGGGCCTAATTAAATTTAATATAATTATATTATTCAACTCTCTCTGAGGTAGAATATTCTTCGAAGTTACAATATTTCAACACCTCAAAGGTTGTTTCTTCACTTTCGTTGAAATATCCTGTGTCAGGCTCTCTCTTCATGGAAGTCTCCATATCTTCCATCCTTTCTCAAAGTTCTATCATCTTGTGTTGCAATTATGTAGCTTCAATTAATCTTCCTTGACCTCGTCTTCTAGGTGGCATGTTCTCTTTCATCACAAATATACTTACGGTATCACTCTGATACCAAAAAATTATGGTAGACCCCATCCAAATCCCAATTACATAGTTCTCTAACACAACTTTGTTACAATGAATAAGCTCTTGTTGTCCCTTGGATCAAATTAAATAGTAAGTTAAGTCCATTCCTGGTTCATTTATTAACAATTCAAACCATAAGCACTAGACTAAGCACTTAAATACTTTGCACTATGAACTACTCTTCATGGAACTGGGTGCTAGACCAAGAGTTAGACTTTAGCTCCTCGAATCCAAACTTACCTCATATGACCTTGCACTAGGAACCTACGACTACTTTGCGAGGGACTGAATATCTAGTCTAGATCTCTAGGAAGTGGGTGCCCACAATGACATGATGTTGACACCCATCTCCCTTATTCATCACATGTCAAAATTGTGGTGGCGTGGGTGCGTCATTTTAAACCCCGATCTCTTTTCCCATGTGCCATTTATGAGGACCATCGATCTCACCTTTGATTAGATGACTGGATCTCGTTTTCTCACAATAACCCCAAAGGTCAGATCACCGTTGATCCAAATTTGATCAACGGTCTATGTAAGACTTGATTCGACGGTCAATTTGGAAGGTCCTTTGGTCCCAATCTAATCGTAATCGTTCAATCCCAATGCACGATATTTTCAATAACTCATTCGATCTCACGATCTTGGACTTAATTGAATTACAGGCTAAAGTAAAATTCTACGAGGCGATGTTCGATTGAATGTGGCTTGTTGAGTTGTTTCTTTGGTGTATCTTGGTTGTCCATAAAAACATGGTAAATTTAACAGGGTTTTTGGTTAAGGTTTGGAATCACTCTGTGCACAATTCGCTTGGCTGCAACACAAATTTAACCTGGAATTTTGATATTGTGAATGTAGTGATCATATTTTACACACACATACATAGAACAACTCATAGAGGCATACAAATATGAGAATTTATCATTCATTAGATATGACAAGGGAATTTAAAGGTACAAAAATATAGCTTAGTTCCTTTTGGTCTCTTGGACCTTTACAATCCACACTCTCTCAATCTCACACAAGCTCTCTCTATCTAACCTATGAATCTTACAAAAACATTCAATATATCTTGAGCCCTCAGAGATCACACAACCCAACAAAAAGCCCGAGTTATCTAAACAAAACCCAATATGGAAACTATTCCTAAACTCAAGAAACAACTCGACACCTAGCAAACAAACTCAACGAAAAATGTCTTCAAGAGACATTTCATAATTATTACAAATATAATAAAATAAATTAGGGAACCAATTCCCTTGATAAATGTTTGTGACCCTTGGGGTCAATCTTGAAATTTACTGCCAGATGCTCCTACATCAACATGGGATGAGTGTATTACACTTGAACTTTTAGTAACAAACTGTTTTAGGTTTATACAATTACCTTCATGGTCCTGGTATGGAAAAATTTATATTTTAGACACATCAAGCTATGGAAAGCAAGGAAAGGGAAGTCAAACAATGTATGATGAATGACGTGAATTTGGCATCACTATAATATACTTGTAAATACCATCGAATTTAGGTTTTCACTTGAACTTTGATAATAAAAAGAATAATGTATATCTAGTTGTATAATGATATTCTTGTTGTAGAAACAATAGGACCATGCTCCAACAAATGTAGTACTCCAAATGTGTTGATTTTTCAATAAGCTGGGATTAAGCATGAAGTTCATTCCATTTTTAGCATTTTACTTAAACCATAAACAATTTGTTGCAACAACCAAGATCACAAGAAGAAACACCATGCACAAGTACATAAGAAGTATCCTTGAAAAACCCTTCTCAACAAGGGAAGAAAACCCAGCCAATCCTTTGTTATATTCTTCAAGAGAAATACCTCCACCACCATAAAGAACTAGCACACAAAAGGGTGCTCACAAACCCTAGAAGACTAGCGCCCAAGATAGGTGCACACTTTTCCCAAGAACAAGTGTTTTTTGAAATTTCCAAAATCACACTTGTGATAAGAGTCTTCAAAGGGGAATTTACCTTTATTTATATTAGATTGGACATATCAAAAGTAGTGTCTATTGGCACAACATGGCCGACCTCAATAACTCACAATATAATTAATAATTACCATATTAATTATCTTTTACATAAATTATCTTTCACTTTATGGTGAGGCCAACCTATACCCTTTACATCACAAATAGGGTTACAGGTAAGTCTAACTCTTGAACAATATAGCAAGGGATCTCATACACCCACTAGTGTTCACCCACTAGGGGCACATCCATCTGTGCTCAGCCACAGGGATGTCCACATCTCTATCTCACTGTGTCTCTGTAACATCCCCAACCACCCACAGGCCGGGGTATGCTACCTTCAAGCCCACCATCGGACTTCGTACTCTTACTGTTACCTTCTTTATTTAATAAGGATGCATAAGATAAAAGATTTAACGACATGCACAACAATATCCAACAAGCATGCATAATCTAAGATTTAGTTAACGATAATTAAAAATACACAGTGGAATACATTCATACACAGATAATAATATCACAATAGAGAGCACTTATCTTTATAAAAAAGTGACACCAACGGGTTGCAGACCAAGGACGTTCCACCCAACTGTAGACACCACTGATCAAAATATCAACAACATTGTCACCCCCGAGCCAGGGCTATGAATCCACTAGGATGGTTCCAGAGTGTGCTTGGGTTCCCAAACCAATCAACTCACAAGCTATCATAGGTTTCCCAGCACCCACAACAATCCAAGTACCCAAATCTCTTCTACCTAGCCTATACCACCCGAGAGAATGGACCTCCACCATTCTTTGCCATGCAATCCCTCGGGTAGTCCTTCTCCTTTATCCAGGGCCTCCATCACTGCGCGTCCAGAATCTCAATGCTGGAACTCTCAGGAATCAAAGTTGTGAGAAAAGAAGGGCACATGCCAATGCATCTCAGACATGTAGGCCCCAAGTCGTGGCTGGATTGCACCAACGACCATTACAACCATCTATCTCGTGGCTAATCTTCAATAAATACTTTCCCTTTACCCAGCCAAGACACAGGTGAGGATGGATCGGTGAATGGGTAAGTGGGTGCATGAAAGGGTATGAGGGAAAGAATGGTACAAATGTAGAAGTGAAGGAGCGGATGAGCCAATGACCAACCCCACAATCAGACTAGGGATGGGTGTAAGTATTTTCGTGGGGAATCAAGAACCTTCTGACCTTCCTAAA
>JASDQU011103460.1:22621-37980 GCA_032191745.1 Picea mariana
ACAGGTGAGGATGGATCGGTGAATGGGTAAGTGGGTGCATGAAAGGGTATGAGGGAAAGAATGGTACAAATGTAGAAGTGAAGGAGCGGATGAGCCAATGACCAACCCCACAATCAGACTAGGGATGGGTGTAAGTATTTTCGTGGGGAATCAAGAACCTTCTGACCTTCCTAAAGAATCTCACATAACTGATCCCCTCCCTTAGAAAAAAAGGGTAATTAACATAGGAATAAACATTTATCCCCTCAAGACCCCTCTCTTGTGGAATCATAGCCCCCTATAACTCTATTCCTTATCCGTCTAGCAGCCAATGATGTGTTTATTATTAATAATGATCAAAACATTACATTTCTTGGGCATATTGGTTCTTTAATAATTGTTCGGGCACTCAGGCCTCTCAACATTATAAGAATACATTATTTAAAATGGGGGTTCGAAAACTAGAGTGTTACATCCCCTCCCCCTTATCTTGGCACTATCCTCAGTGCATATACAAAATAGAGATCAAAATCTCAAATTTATTCAAAAAACTGCGGGTACTCTACCCGCATGGCATATTCATGCTCCCAGGTAGCATTTTCAGGACCGTAGTAGGTCCATTGAAATTTTACCAGCTTTATAACTTGATTTCAAATGGACCATAGAATCTGGCTACCATCTTTGTACAACTACCCAATTTCAAAAAGTTTTTCTTGGGCTTCACTTTCAAAAGTACATGCTCCCCTAATTTAAATTCTTTAGTTATCCTGTTCTTGTTTGCATAAAATTTCTGTATATCCTGAGATGCCTTTAAATTATGCTTGATCTTAACCACCTGGTCTTCCATGTCCTTGAGCAACTCCAGACCAAGTACCACTCTATCTGTTGGGTTGTCCTAGCTTACTGGAGTATTGCATTTCCTACTATACAAGGCTTCAAATGGGCTCATTCTAAATGAAGCTTGATACTTGTTATTATATGAAAACTCAACCAAGTGTAAGTAATCTTCCCACTTAGATGGCTTATCCATCACATACATTCTCAACATGTCTTCAATTATTCGATTGACCCTCTCTATTTTCCCATCTGTCTGGGGATGATACATGGTGCTAAAGTTTATATTTGTGCCAAATCCTTTAAAAAATCCCCTCCAGAAATTGGAGGTAAACTTTGTATCTCTATCCGAGACAATTTTCCTAGGTATCTCATGCAACCTAGCAATTTCCTTCATGAAAATTTCTGCAATATTAGTCGTTGCATGCGTTTTCTTCACAAGCACAAAATGAACAACCTTTGTTAATTTGTCAACCACCACCATGATTGAATCATATTTCTTATTCATTCTGGGTAATCCTGTGATGAAATCCATGGTGATCACTTCCCATTTCTTCTTTGGGATTGGCAATGGATGTAACAAATCTGTTGGGTGCCTATGCTCAACCTTCACCTCCTGAAATTCCATACATCGAGCGATGTAATCAACAACATCCTTCTTCATTCCCAGCCAAAGGAACTGGATTCTTACTACTATAATTGTTTCCTGGTAACCGAGATGTCAGGCATAAGGAACATCATGCATTTCCTTCAGTACGGAATTCCTTAGTTCTCCAGAACTAGGAAGATAGATTATATTTTTATGCATGAGTAATCTGTCTTCTTTTATCTCATACTCCTTTATTTTCTATTGTAGATTTCCTTGCTGTAAGTTTTCCTTTACTTGTAGGTAATGTTGATCTGTAACAAGACCATCTAAAATTCTGCTCTTCAAGTCTGACTGATGCATACTAACATTAGTAGCATGCATGAGATGCACTCTTCTACTAAGTGCATCGACAACTCTCATACTCCTTTATTTTCTATTGTAGATTTCCTTGCTATAAGTTTTCCTTTACTTGTAGGTAATGTTGATCTGTAACAAGACCATCTAAAATTCTGCTCTTCAAGTCTGACTGATGCATACTAACATTAGTAGCATGCATGAGATGCACTCTTCTACTAAGTGCATCGACAACTTTATTCTCCTTTCCTTTGATATGCTTGTTATCGAAGTCATATTCACTTAAAAATTCCAACCATCTTGTTTTTCTGGCATTCAAGGTCGGTTGTTCAAAAAGATACTTCAAGCCAATGTGGCCTATCCTTAATTTGAATTTCTTCCCCATGAGATAATGCCTCCACATCCTCAAGGCGTGGACAATGGCAGCAAGTTCCAAGTCATGGGTGGCATAGTTCTTCTCATGTTCCTTAAGATTCATGGACTCATATCCAATGACATGTCCATTTTGCGTGAGGACTCCCCCAAATTCTTCCTTACATGCGTCTGTACATACCACAAAACTTTCATTTGGGTCAACAATCTTTAACACAGGCACACTAGTAAGTAATTCCTTCAACAGATTAAAATTATTTTCACACTTGAGTGTCCATTCAAATTTAGTTCCCTTCTTTTGCAAAGAAGTGATGGGATGATCAATCTTAGAGAACCCTACTATGAACCTTCTGTAGTAGCTCGCTAATCCCATAAAATATCTGACATCTGACACATTTTTGGGTGTTGGCCATCTCCTAATGGCTTCGATCTTATCTGGATCTACTTCTATGTCCTGTTCTGAAATAATGTATTCCAAGTAATGGATCTGCTTTTGATAGAAATAACACTTACTCATCTTGGCATACAACTGATGTTCTCTCAGTAGTTGTAATACTAGTCTTAAGTGATGTTCATGCTCCTCTTCAGACTTAGAATAGATAAGTATGTCATCCAAGAATACTATGACAAACCTATCCAAATAATTTTTGAATATGCCATTCATTAAGCACATGAATACAACTGGTGCATTGTTTAGTCCAAATGGCACCACTACAAATTCATAATGCCCATAGATGGTCCTAAAGGATGTCTTATGAATTTCTTTTTCCTTGATTCTTACCTGATGGTATCCTGCCCTCAGGTCAATTTTTGAAAATATCTTTGCTCCTCTTAGCTGATCAAAGAGGTCATCAATTTGGGGTAGAGGATACTTGTTCTTTATAGTGTACTTGTTCAGTTGTCGGAAGTCAATACATGGCCTCAAGGTTCCATCCTTCTTTTTGACAAAAAGTATTGGTGCTCCCCAAGGTGAAACACTTGGATGTATGTACCCTTTCTTCAAAAATTCCTCCAACTGCATTTGTAATTCTTTTAAATTTGGTGTGATCATTATGTAAGGTGTTTTTGATACCGGGGAAGCTCCTGGCACTAAAGCAATTGATAAATCTATCTCCCTCCTTGGTTGCAATCCTGGTATTTCTTGGAATACATCTTCAAATTCTTGTAGCACCGAGAAATATTCAAGGCTTGGCCCCTTTGTATTACCTGGATCTTCCACATGAGCTGCATACAATCGATGTCATTTCCTAAAACATCTTTTCAGCTGTAAGGCTGAAATATCCCTTATAGAGATGGGTCTTGGAACTCCTTTCACAGTGCTCCATTTTCCATTTTCATCAACACATGTAAATGTCTTGTTATGACAATCTAGGACAAAATTATGCTTGTCCAACCAATCCATTCCAATCAGAATATCATAAGACCCCAATGGTATGATATTTAGATCCATACTAGTATTCATGCCATTAAGACTTATGGAACAACTTCTGACCATATCATGGATTCTTCTTTTGGTTCCAGTGGCTAACTGAACCAAACTTTCTTTTCCAAGTTTACTTTTCTCCAAATGTAATCTATCCACTATCTTAGGATCAATGTAGCAATGACTTGCTCCTGAATCAATCCAAATAGCAACAAGCTGATTTATGATCTTACCTTCCACCTCAATCATATTGGACTAGTACTCTGCTTGTCGATCATTTAGAGATGCATAGATTCTTCGCATATCTTCAACTGTTGTAGCCTCTTGGATGTTGTGCAAAGTCTTCACTCTGTCCTTTCTGTGTGGGAAATCCTTGTATAGGTGATATTCCTTGCATCCCCAACATTGGATAGGTGGTCTTCCCCTTTTTCCCAAGGAATATTCCTTCTTGGAATCCCCCCTTAGCATACTGATATTGATGATTTCTATTAGGCTCATTCCTTTGAAGGGAGGTTTGAATCATTTCCTCCTTTGATCGGACTTTGCATTCTTCTTGTCCTTCCAAGATTTTTGTAGGGATTCTCTTCCCCGGCCTTGCTCATACATGTATTTAGCCTTCCTGATGGCCTCATTCAAGGTATTGGGTTCATCATACTTGATCTTTTCCTTATAAAAGGCCGACAATCCACTTATAAATCTTTGTATTTTCACTTTCTCATCACCAATGAACCTGTCATATTTTAACAATCCCAAGAACTTCTTCTTGTATTCTACCATAGTCATGCTTCCCAATCTGAGTTCAAATAACTCTTGCATTTTCTTGTCATAGAAATGATCTGAGAGGTACTCCTTCTGGAAGTACTTCTTGAACTGTTTCCAAGTGATCCTACTTTCATTAACATGTTCCACTTGCTTCAGTTGGTCCCACCACATTGCAGCTTTCTTGTGTAAATGGTAGGTGGAAATCCTGGCTTCCAGGTTGGATGAATAGTTATGCAACTGGAAATATCTCCTAATCCCAAACAACCATGCTTCGACATAATCTTCCCTTTCTCTTTCAGCCCCGAAGGAAGCTGGCTTGAGCTTCCTCAACTCTCCTTGCAAACTATCTACCTCTTGTTTCCTTCTTTGGTGTCTGATAGGAGACACCTCTGGACTGCTTACGGGATCATCCACGGCATAAAAATGTCTTTCTGAGTAAGGAGGTGAGAGGTGTCCATGAAATCTGCTAGCACTTCTGAAATAACCAACTGTTCCATGATCATCCCTTCTTTCATGGCACTTGCCTTCTTCCTCTTGTCTTGAGTGTGATCCCTTATTCATTTGTCTCTGCAACTGATTTAAGCTTTGCGACACTCAAGAATTTATCTGACTTTGCTCTATCATCATTCTCTTGTTGTCTACTTTGTAGCTCTGCACTTACATCTTTAGGCTTCTTACCATTTCTATTAACATTTCCTGTTCTCTTTTCCCCTTGCGTCCATTGGACTCTGTCTTTGCATCACCAACTCTAGTATTCTAGCCTTCGGCCTCCTTATCATGAATGGAGGCTCCCTCGCCTTCTTCCATTTCCTCAATACACATCCTAAGCTGATGTGCTTAAGCCCCTTAATTATACAAAATGTGCAAGTGACCATTTTGTTAGAATTACGCATATGATAAACAAAATTTCCAAACCATGCTACAAGTCTCTTTCTTTTTTTGTTCATGGATATCATATCCCATTCTCCCAAAATAACAGTGTCCTATTATCCTTGGCTGACACATAATTTCATCCTGCGCAGGTGCTTCCTTCAAACCACCTTCCCAGGTGACCATGACTAGAAAATCCTTCCTTAGCACTTTTTTGTCTCGAAGAAAACCAATTCGTCCCTTGGCCCTCCTTCCCTCAGTTATCAATATGCATATGACCACGGCCATGACCCTGCTCTTAGCTGAAAAATCACTTTTTCAGAGCTTCAGAACTTTAGAACTTTTAGCCAGGACCGGATCAACGGTCCTTGTCCTCTTTCATGATCAACGATTGAGATCCACTCTGGGACTCCACGCTTCAGGAGTCTCAACTTTCCTCTCTTTCCTCCTCCTGGAATGCTTTTACCCAGAGTTCATGATCTGTCAATGGGTGTCCTCCCATAGATCAGTGGTTGTGAATCACTTCGTCTCTTTGGGCTTCAAAAGTTTCAAAATTTCCTCCTGCACTTTCTCTTTCTCCAGAACTGCTTTCACTTGAAGTCGACGATCCTTCGACATGTGCCTTCTAAAATCAACAATTGATATGTACTCCGGACTTCAAGAGTTTTCGACCCAACACAACCTATCACATCTTTCCCCTCTAGAGTGCCCAGTCTCCAGATTGCACGATCTGTTGCCACATGGCGAAATACTAGAAGTAGACATGTGGTCCAGTCAGGCGTGTGACATGTGTCACATCCTAGCTGACACTTCAATCATCCACATGCTCAAAAATTACTGACATGTGGTGCACATTCCATGTGTCCACGTCATCCCCGGTGACGTCCGTAAGCCACGTCACTTTGGAAATTTCTTGGTGTTGTGGGTGGGAAATCCCCCTACGGACTAGCACTCAGGGTTTTAATCATGCATGCAGAAAAGACCTAAAGATTCCTACTTTTTACCATCATCCCAAACCTAATCCCCATTATTCTTAAGCAAATACATAGTTAAGAAGATCAAGTGAAAATACTTTATTTTCGACGTTTTGATATCGATCCCTCTTCACGCTTGGTCACTCTTTGACTGCAACTCTCTTCCCAAGGCTGACCTGCAATCACAAAAGACAAACAAAGAACTCCACATGCATTTGATCTACAAATTAATGGGTTAGAGATTTAATCAACATGTACGCAATAAACAATGAAAACTTCATATGGTGGGATGGGAAAAGTACTTCTTTATTATTAACTTCACTAAAGCAACTTACAATGATGAAGCCAACCACTACTCCACGAATCTGGTCCTGGGCTCCTCTTTTACTGTGCACCAACTGCTAACACACTTACTTCTCTTCTTCGTTGAAATCACAAAATGGTTGCAGAATCTTGGGCAAAGGGGAATACGAATTCGGGTAGAGTTTATTTACTATGTTTTTCCTCCTTTCAAATGGGACCCCTACCCCTTCTTTTATAGGCTAGAAGGAGCTAGGTGTTTGGTCGAATGACCGGCCATGCATGGCTGAAAGGTTTAGTTAACTTGCCCAAAGCTGTGTGTTCCGTCAAAAACTTTCCTTTTTTCGTGCTTCTGAAGGTCCATGTGAGTTCTAGTGGGTCGGCTAGTGTGGAAACTATAGATACACGTGGGTTGTAGTGGNGTTAGAGATTTAATCAACATGTACGCAATAAACAATGAAAACTTCATATGGTGGGATGGGAAAAGTACTTCTTTATTATTAACTTCACTAAAGCAACTTACAATGATGAAGCCAACCACTGCTCCACGAATCTGGTCCTGGGCTCCTCTTTTACTGTGCACCAACTGCTAACACACTTACTTCTCTTCTTCGTTGAAATCACAAAATGGTTGCAGAATCTTGGGCAAAGAGGAATACGAATTCGGGTAGAGTTTCTTTACTATGTTTTTCCTCCTTTCAAATGGGACCCCTACCCCTTCTTTTATAGGCTAGAAGGAGGTATGTATTTGGTCGAATGACCGGCCATGCATGGCTGAAAGGTTTAGTTAACTTGCCCAAAGCTGTGTGTTCCGTCAAAAACTTTCCTTTTTTCGTGCTTCTGAAGGTCCATGTGAGTTCTAGTGGGTCAGCTAGTGTGGAAACTATAGATACATGTGGGTTGTAGTGGAGCAAGGTGCGTGGGCCTTTAAAAATGGATTTTTTTAGAAGAGTTGTTCAGTAGTGGCTTGGAAAAGAAGGAATATGAGATGGCCTAATGCTAGGTAAGCATGTTTGGTGCAAATTAGGGTTATAACAGATGCCCCCTAATGTGTGAGGTCAGAAGAGCATCTGATGGCCAAAATAAATTATCAATCTTTATCAACGTACTAGACTGGTGAGCCCAGGTACTAGAATTTGAGAGGTGCCATCTACAAAATAACAATTATCTCATCGAGGCGGGCATACCCATGCTTGAGATGAAATAAAATCATGGCTACCAATCAAATACACTTTAGATCCATGTCATATAACTATATAAAGTGTAGCCATGAGAAATACACAATGGATCTACATCTCAAAATCAAAAGATATACATGTATAGTATCCATCTTCTAGAAGCTGATAAGGCCTGATGGCTGGAGATGAGGTCTTCAGAGCTCGAGCAAAAAATTCAAAATCTTCAAGACTCGGGTAGGAGTGTAATATGAGTGTACGACTTCACTACCCAGAGGTCTTCGGTGGCTCATCGGTCATGGACTAGAGAATCTTGATGATCAGGCTGAAGGCTTCATTGATTTCAAACAAAGACTTGATTGGACTTTGAGGATGGCCAGGCATGAGGGAAAGAGACAAACTGCAGAGGGGCCGACTCAGGCTTGGTAAAAACTTCCCTTGGACAATAGCACAACAAATGATGAGACTCAGATAGCATGGCATTGACATAAGTTCACGATGCAGGAGGTGACAAGAATAACCAAATGGAGGAGGACACAACTCTATGTCACGAGAACATATTCCTAAGGTCATATTAAATCCCAGAGCTTGACTAAAAAATGAAAGGATGTGCTTTGTCCAAGGGAGACTCATTGTGTTGCCAATAAAAAGAAAATACTTTTCCCTTCCTCTTTTTGGGGTATATTTGATTTTTTTGTCTTTTTCAATAATTTTGGAAAAAGCCTAAAAGAATGCTATGTTACAAAGGATGAATCGAGTGTCGTAAACATATTAGTTCCAAGCACACGGAACACGGGGATGCTCAGGGAAAAGGGACATATGCAAGAAAATGACACTCAGGAAAAATCCTCCAGGTGCCAAAGGTGTCAAGATGCAGAGGCAAAGTGCTACAGGGCTTGCCTATAAGGCATGCTTCATATGGTTCAGTTGAGAGCAACATGGAGCCAACATTAGGCCAAAGATGCAGGTATGCAAATGCGATTAATAAGACACACATTGGTAATGCCCTTCGATGTAATTTTAACGAGCCCAGAGAAGGTAAGCTCGACGGTTTTTCATATTTAGAGAGTCTGAAAAATGTAAAAGGAGACTCCAATGAGGTACCTTTTTCCAAGGTAGTCTAGTCGATTCAAAAAAGGGGTAAACTAGCACCGACAAGACATCTATTCAAAACCATTTTAACAAGTGTGATAAAGACAAGATCACTCAGCAATTTTTTCATTTTTAAGGAGTCTGAAAAAAGCTTAATGATGGACTCCGTCGGGAATGTTCTTCTGGACCATTTTTATGAGTGTGAAAGAATAAGGTCACTCAACGATCTTTTCAATTTTAGGGAGTCTGAAAAGAGCTTAACTATGGACTCCGTGGGGGTTCTTTTTTCGTAAATTTAGTCCCTCAGGCCCGAAAAAGGGTTAAAATTATACCTGAGAGTACTCTTCTAGAGATCCGAAGCCTCTAGAGTATACCTTTGTTCGTACAATTGACCTTCCAGACTAAAAAAGGGGTAAACTATCATCAGATAGATGTGACTTCAAATTTTAGTTTAACAAGCGTGAAAGGCCACAAGATCGCTCGACAATATTTTCATGTTTAGAGGGTCTGAAAAGGGATTAAAGGAAGACCCGTTGGGGGTGATGAATCAAGTATGAAACTGGTTCAGGTAGAGCCCGCTGCTAGGCTCAGACCAAGAGTCTCTTCGATAGTCAACTTGGGAAGTCTCCCAAAAGAGAAGAAAACAAAAACCACGATGTAAGTCCTCCTGCGGTATAGAAACCGTAGTCATGGATTCAAGGATAGCCTCATCTGAAGGAAATTCAAAATCTGAGAAATCACGCAAACAAGGATCGACAGTCCCAAAGGGTGAAGTAAACTGACCATAATCCATATGAAGATGAAAGTTATAGCAAATACTGGCAGAGTCTATCAGCGAAGAATCACAAGCATGAGGGCTTGAAGATATACAAACAACGAGATCAGACTTAGAAGGATACTCAAGCTCACTTGGGCCAAGAGAGGGAATCAAGGGCTCCCATGCCCCCATTGGATAAACCAATGGATCAATTTTTGTTTCCAAGTCTCGAGAAGGGAAACATTATTGCACAAGTTCTATCTCAGAAGCAATTGAACACTGAGGATAAGACGCCACACAATTAACCCATGGCAGGGTGGAGTCTACACGAACACTAGGAAATATAAAGGGGCAGCCTGAACTAATGTTGAATTAGGATGTTGATTATCAGATGCCAGCTGGTCAATAGTGACAATTCTTCCATCGTGGGGGAAATGCATCACCCGGAAAAGCGTAGATACCACAGCGTTCATAGCATATACATAATCACGCCCAAGAAGCATATTGAAATATAACAGGCCTTGTACCACTATAACATCGACACAGACAATCTTCCCACCTAATGAGATAGGCAACTGAGGAAGAACCCCCAAATATTCACTAGGACGTCTGTCAAAAGCCAACAACTCATGTGAAGTAGACACAAGCTTGCGAGAACCCAAGACTTTCCAAACCGAGGAGGATAAAATACTTGCAGAGGCTCCTTCATCCACAATACATTGATAAATGTTTGTTGAATTAACTTCAACCCTTATTTGAAAGGGTGCAGAGGAAGGAAGACGAGGATCAACAAGGTCATTCCAATCAAAGGAAACCATCCTAGGGCTTGGAGGGGGTTTTCTCGGAGCGAGCGGAATGCCCCCTTGTTCTGAAAATACTAAACTAGAAATGCTAAAAACATAGTCGRTAGACACGTCACTCCCCAAAAGAAGAGTGGGATCATCTGATGACTACATCGACATGACCATTTTCGCAACCAATGACTGAATAGGTTTCTAGACTACATGGTCTAAAGGCACCTCACCCCCCAAAATAGGAGTGGGATCAACCAATGACTGCATCGGCATGACCACTTTCGCAACCCATGGCTGAATAAGATGCGAGACTACATGGTCTAAAGGCACCTCACCCCCCAAAAGAAGAGTGGGATCAGCTGATGACTGCATCGGCATGACCACTTTCTCAACTAATGGCTGGATAGGTTGCAAGACTACATGGTCTAAAGGCACCTCACGCCCCAAAAGAGGAGTGGGATCAGCCGACGACTACATCGACATAATCACTTTCTCAACCACTGGTTGAATAGGTTGAGAGGAAACCTCAAAAGACTCAGAATCATAAGATCTTGTAGATAGGGACCACAATCTTTGTACCTCTGGAATTCCAAGGCACAAATGAGTAAGGTGATCTCCCTTACAAATATTATAAGGGAACTTAGGCTTATGTCCTATCCATCTAGGTTTCTTAGTAGAATTAATGCCCCCAGCATGACTAGCAGTGGTTGGTTGCACATCTCCAACATGACTTGCAGAGGTTAGTGATGGGTTGATAACATGACTTGCAAAGGCTACAGACCTATTACCAGTATGACTAGCAGTGACTGGACTTTTTCCCCCAGCATGAGTTGCAGAGGGTGAGTGTGTGCCCCCAACATAACTTGCAGAGGTTGGGTGCTGGTCTTCAACATGACTTGTAGAGGTTGTCGACCTATCTCCAACATGACTCGCAGAGGTTGGTGATTTCTTCTTCCTATTCTTCCTCTTTCTATTTTGTTTAGACTTTCGGTTACTAGTAACTGTACTTTCACCAGAGGCAGGAGAAGGAGGAGGAGAAGACTTTTCTGACGAAGAAACATCAACAGGGTGCCCATGACTTAAGGTTCTTAACTGAGAAGCGTCAAGAGCATTCAGGACATTTGGAATGGTACCCAACCAAAACGGTAGTCCCAAATTCAACCCAGGAATGTACAAAGTGGCCATCAAAGGGACACCAATGTTTCCAAAGAAGGGAAAAGCACAAGAATCCCCTTGTGAAGGAGCTCCTTGGTTGGTATCACCGAGAAATTTAGCCATGAAGATGTTATGCGTAGGTTCTCGCTTTTCGGGATCGTTCAAGTCCGTAAAAGTCTCACACACTAACTCTGGTGAACCAGTGTTATCAAAACAACGACTATAAAGAGGCGGCTTCAGGTTTCTAAGCGGAATACTGAAAAGTCCTCTCAATTGGAGGAGTGGGCGGTCTACCACCCTAGGTCAGAGACCCAAATCCATAACTGACTAACTCACTATGGAAAAATAGGGAGCACAGAGCACACACTAAAAGTTCCTAAAGGAAAATCAAACAAACGACTAACTAGTTGGAAGAACAATTACACCAACCAAGACTAGAGAAACTTACCGGTGCAATTTCAACTTGAATATAGAAGCACCCTCCAGGTATACTCTGCAGAGCGTGGTCCGAGTTCTTCCCTAAGTATTGTGGTATACCCCCGCAATCACCTGTGTAAGTCCCTAAAATAAAGGCAACTAGGTTGCCAGCTCGTGAACAATCACCAGGTAGGTACAGTCGACAGTCGGGCAGACCGCATTGAGCAGGGTATCAAGCCCGAAACCTATCAAGGGTATCGAAATCAAGTGTTCCAGAAGACAACTCAGGACCTTGAACGGATTTGAGACCCACGAAGCTTCATGGAAAATGTGATCAACAGAATCCCAAGACAAGTCCTCTATATGCGTTCCCCACTATGCTTGGTTAGGCTTTGGAGGGGTTATCTCTGCTACCTTTCCACACGTGACCTCGTGTTTAGCCCCTGTGTTAGAGGGGGGTCCCAGATAATTTCCATGTTACTGGACTTCTACACTCCTTAGCATAGACTCGTATGTTTGTTTTATAGCCTTGAAGAGTTTCCTCTCCAACCTAAATCAAGGCTCTAGCCTAATCTAGTTGATGGACCCTACAAACATAAAGTCTAGTAAATTTTAATTAGCGTTCTTTTTACTGTCTTGATTTACTCAAAAGGGTACGGTAGTGCAACTGATGGTGTTAAGACTCTTGCAAAAAATGATGAAACTTATATGAACACTAGCAAAGAATGATTATATATATATATATATATATATATATATATATATATTGAAATGCTTTTAAGATGAGAAGAAAACACAACACTATGCTAATTTCTTTTCTTTTTCAAATAACAATGCAAAGAAAATGCCAAGAAAGAAAGAGATCTAACAAACCAAGTTTTTTTTAATATATTTTCTTCCAATCAAAGAAGAAATAACAAAAGATTCTAAAACAAACTGATGAATGCACGATTCATGGCCCCCCCCGGCCATGAGGGTTTTTTTTTTTTCAAAATGCAACTCATTTTTCTTAAAATTTCAAGCTAAAAATAAGTTAAAAAAACTAGGAAACACAAATATTATTTTAAATGAAAAAGAAAGCTATGTTGGACTACAAACTAGAATAAAACTACTTATGACAGAGACTAGAAAGAAACAGGAAAAACCTGGAAGTAAAAACTTGACATGGAAGAGGATGATTGCCTCCTCAAAAGTTTCTAGACAGACACGCGACTGTCACTTCAACAGCCAGCGTATGCACATGGGCTGCCCAAAGACATGACATGTATGCACGTGTGTAGGCCCACTATAGGCCGTGTGTGCCTCTATTTTTCCTCAAAAGAAGCAAGACAAGCGGCTAAGCTCAAGTAGGGAGTACTGGTATTGAGAACCAGAATCCCTTGAAGACACAGAAACTTACTTTGACATAAAAAGATGCAAGGAAAAAGCTGATCTAAGGGTTTTACTTGACTATGGACTATTCAACTAGAGACCTAGAAGGACCCAAAATATCCTTGAGAAGGATCACTTTTGTAGGGGAGAGGATGATTGCCTCTTCCTGAGAAGGATTTCCTAGGTTATCAGACATGCAGCTATCACTTCATCAGCAGGCGTATGCACGCGGGCTGTGTGAAGGTCAGGTGCATGTACACGCATGCAGGCCTTACACAAGCTGTGTGTACCTCTATGAATCCCAAAAATAAAATGCGGCCAAGAAAATAAAGCAAGGAGTACTGGTATGGAAGACCAGAATCCCTACTAGCTCAGACTCTTGCAGAAACTCAGAAAAAAGGTGATGAAACAAATTTAAAACTACCAAAAAGTATCCCCAGAAAACCCGAGAGAAGTCCCTAGTATGGTCACCAAATCTTTTGTGGGTGGGAAATCCCCCTACGGAATATCACTTAGGGTTTTAATCCTCCTGCACTTTCTCCCGGAATGCTTTCACCCGAAGTCGACAATCCTTCAACATGTGCCTTCTGGAATCAACGGCTGATATGTACTCAGGACTTCGGGAGTTTTCAACCCAACACAACCTGTCACATCTTTCCCCTCTAGAGTTCCCAGTCTCCAGACTGCATGATCTGTCGCCACGTGGAGAAATACTAGAAGTGTACATGTGGTCCAATTAGGCATGTGACATGTGTCACATCCTAACTGACACTTCAATCATCCACATGCTCAAAAATTACTGACACGTGGTGCACATTCCATGTGTCCACCTCATCCCCGGTGACGTCCACAAGCCACATCACTTTGGAAATTTCTGGGTGTTGTGGGTGGGAAATCCCCCTACGGACTAGCACTTAGGGTTTTAATCATGCATGCAGAAAAGACCTAAAGATTCCTACTTTTTACCATCATCCCAGACCTAATCCCCATTATTCTTAAGCAAATACATAGTTAAGAAGATCAAGTGAACATACCTTATTTCGGACGTTTTGATATTGATCCCTCTTCATGCTTCGTCGCTCTTTGACTGCAACTCTCCTCCCAAGGCTGACCTGCATTCACAAAATACAAACAAAGAACTCCACATGCATTTGATCTACAGATTAATGGGTTAGATATTTAATCAACATGTATGCAATAAATAATGAAAACGTCATATGGTGGGATGGGAAAAGTACTTATTTATTATTAACTTCACTAAAGCAACTTACAATGATGAAGCCAACCACTGCTCCATGAATCTGGTCTTGGGCTCCTCTTTTACTATGCACCAACTGCTAACACACTTGCTTCTCCTCTTTGCTGAAATCACAAAATGGTTGCAGAATCTTAGGGAAAGGGGAATACAAATTCGGGTAGAGTTTCTTTACTATGTTTTTCCTCCTTTCAAATGGGACCCCTACCCCTTCTTTTATAGGCTAGAAGAAGCTAGGTATTTGGTCGAATGACCGGTCATGCATGGCCAAAATTTTTAGTTAACTTGCCCAAAGTTGTGTGTTCCATTAGAAACTTTCCTTTTTTCATGCTTTTGAAGGTCCACGCGGGCTGTAGTGGGTCAGCTAGCGTGGACACTGTAGATACACACGGGCTGTAGTGGAGCAGGGTGCGTGGGCCTTTAAAAATGGAGTTTTTTAGAAGAGTTGTTCAGTAGTGTCTTGGAAAAGAAGGAATATCAGATGGCCTGATGCTAGGTAAGCATGTTTGGTGCAAATTAGGGTTATAACACTGGGGTCCACATCGCCTCCTAGTGACATAATCATTCCCCACCACTTCGGCTCTTCGAGCTTCGGGACTTTGGGAGTTTCCATAGTAGCACACTTCCAATTCTCCTGAAATCCAATTTCCCAAAATGACCAAACTGTTGCCATGTGTCTCCCTTATTGGACGACCTATATCAACCATGAACTTCGGGACTTCGGAGGTTACCGCTGCAAGGATCAATGACTACAATTCCTTCGGGCCTTCAGACTTCGAAAGACTCAAACCTCAAATTTTTTTCCGAAATATTCTTATCCGGATCTCGTGATCCACTGACGCGTGTCTCCCATTGATCGACGACTACGATTTCTTCAGGTCTTCGG
>JASDQU011103462.1:930-13492 GCA_032191745.1 Picea mariana
AATTCTGTATAGGATACAATCTGGTTGTGGCCAAGTGTGGTGAGCCCATGGTACCACCAGTCGTGGGCCTTTCCATCCAAGTACATAGTGGCAAACTTGATGGCCTCCATCTCTCTCATGGGGTTCAGCTGCAGGCAAGTATCCAGCTTCTGCACCCATGCTTGTGCTGTCATCTTAGTTGTACCATCAAAGTATGGAATCTCTATATTCCCTGCCCTTCACTCAAACTCAAAACTACCCCTGTGGTTCATCCTAGGTTGGTTTCTAAACCTGAGTTGACAATACTGGTTTAGGGACATCTGTCTTTGAACTTTCATATCCAAGCTATAGTATTCCCTGGTACTCCTGGCTAATTGTGCCACAAAATCTTCAACCTGTTCATGTTGCTCTTGCTCATCTGTAAATGTGGGCATGTATGGTCTAGGGTTAGCTCTACTACCTGAGTGTTGGCCTAGCGGTTCATCTGTGAACACTGGCACGTATGGCTTATGATTGGTCCTGCTACCCATCTAACCATGGAACATGCCACCTCCAAGACTTCCTTTGGATCCTGGTGCTTTCTCCGAGTTATATCTGACTTCCTCATGGGTTCCACCGGACCCTCCAGCCTCCTTATTCCCATACGTATCAGGATATTTACCTCGATGGGTTACTTGCATCAGAAGGTCAGTTATCCTAGTTTGCTTCTCGTTCATTTCTGTAGATTCTCATCAAATTTCTTCAAGGTTTCAGAGATTTCATCCTATCCCCTTCTGTTGGTTTCCTGATACTCATCCAACTATCAGACCAATGTGCTCTATGTGCGGTTCATGTTTTGTTGGAACTTACTAAATTCAGTTACTAAGAGAGCCAAGCCCTGAGGCTCATGGTCATCTCCTGACCCTTCTATTTCTTCCTCTGTGTCAGTGTTGTTTATCTTCCTCTGATGCATAACAATTCCCCTATACTTCTGCATGCACCAATCTCTCCACAGGTTTGGAGGATCGAGGCTCTGATATCACTATAATGATCCCAAGCCAAATTCTTTCCTGGAATCACTAACTACTACTAATTTATTGAGTTATTAAGTGCATACAAGATTCATCAACACATGGAGATCACAATATATTCAAGATGTAGAAGCACAAGCAAAGATATTACCTTTTTATTACGAGCAATGTAAGATCAATACAATAGATGGCCAATATGGCATAAACCTCTAATGTCCGTACAAGCAATAGATATGAGCTACTACAAAATGCTCTCGACAATACAAAATAAGCCTCCAAATGCTAGATATACAATGAAGACTGAATCAAGCAGATCCGAGCCGTATTAATGCTCAACCTCCAAGCTGGAAAGTGCCACATCCTGCTAGAATGCTGAAGCCCTCCATAATTCTGCCCTGCTACCAAAAGTGTCCAGTCATCCTGAGAAATATGCCAAATGATATATCGGGCAACTGAAAGGACAACCCAGATGTCCAAATTCCCAAATCCACTCTCAAACCCCGTAGATCTGAATTTCCCACTAAATGGGGTGCCCCACTAGATGACTGAAACCCTAGCTGGCTCGGCCCTGATGAAGGAGGCCTCCAAATGCTTTGAAATTCTCCAAGAATATAGATCGGGCTATGAGAATCCCTTGGGAGAAGTTTCAAACTCATATCTCAAGAAGATCTCCCTAGATCTGAGTTTTACTGATTTATAGGACGTCCCCTATGTCTCCAAGACATCCCAATCTGCAGACAAATGTAGAATGATGATAACCCTCTAGAAAATCCCTCAAATTGATGGTCCTGCCCCTGCAAACAAAACCCAATTGTCGGAATGGACCTAGGCCCTCAGGATAAGCTGGATCGAACCTCCCTCCAGATGATGGTACGCCCTTCCTGGAAACACAAGAACAATACGACTTGCTACCTTCTGAAGTGATATATGGAGATGGGCTGAGACTAGAATGGTGTGGAGGAGTCTTTCATCCCCGAGACCAAGCTGTGGAACAAGGTGAGTGGAAATTTTACCAGTGAGTTGCTCACAAGGGTTTGTACTGAAAAACCCCTAAACGGAATGCTCAAGAGAAATAACAAATGCTAATCCAAAACCAGAATGAGTAATAGGTGCACCCGAGCCTCTTACTTATACTTTTCCTTCTAATTCTTTGTTGAGTTAGGTTAACTCCCAGGGTTAATCTTCTATTCTTCTGTTGGGTTATCTTTTACTCCTTTATCCTTTTCCTTTCTTAAGTCAAATTAAAAATATAACTTTTAACTTCTTGACTTTCCCCCCTTCAGTGTGAGCCTATGACCTAGTGGGGATGGCCAGGCCACTGAGTCTCCTCATCACCTCTCTAAGAGGTGGGGGACATTACAGAACACAAGGTGTGCATGGGAGATCAAAATCCTTTTAAGGACCAAGGCTGAGAAGAGATAACACTTTTTCTCAAGTGTTGAAGACATCCCAGAGTCGGACTTGTAGGAGAAGACAAGGTTCAAAACCTTTGGAGACTAATAAATCTTCTAAGTCAGAAGAATATCATAAGCTCGGGAGAGAAGAGCGAGAATGGTCATTAGATCATGCAACAAAGGATCATCAGTCATATGATCTATGGAATGTGCACGTTCCTTAACAACTTGCACACTTAGGAGGGAGAACCTATTAAAGTTTGACACTCGAAGTTTCAGAAGCTTGAAGAGCCAAAAACCTGAAGTAGGATCTCATTCATTTGATCATAGGAGTAGATATGAGAAATTAGATTGTTCGAGGAAAATACCAAGCATCGGATCGTCAGAGAGCATATGGACCGTCAAATATTGTGAAGTCCGAGAGGAAGAAAATTTTAAACATGAAACACCCGAAGCACAGAGAGACGAAGGGCCATAGTGAATATGGATCATTGATCCAGGAGATTATGTGTTAATAGGCCAGAATATCCAGAGGAATTCGGAGGTTGAAGCATTAAAACATGTAAATCTTGAATACCTGAATAGACTAGAGTCATTGATCTCTAAGGAGACACTTGGTAGAAAGTCTCAAGCTCCAAGGAAGTTGAAGTGGGATTTTCAGTTTGAGAACTGAAATCACCGAAGTGTGAATACCTGAGTACTCAAAGTAAGATATGGACCGTGAGATCTAAGGGAGACGTGGCRTGAATCCGTGAACTCTGGGTAAGGTCCCGAAGTGGTTCATAGTTGTTGGATTCAAAAGAGACATGGMARAAATTTGTGAGCTCTAGGTAAATACCCAAAGTAATCCTTGATCRTTAGATTAGGAGGATAGGTGTCAGTGGATTACAAAATTCGAGTAAAATCCATTGCGGAAAACAAAGTTTGAGATTTGATATCTCAGAAKTCTTGAGATCCGAAGGATACCTCACCCATCGATCGAGAAGAGTGTCATAGGACCATTGATCTGAGTTGAAAGGTCAAACATCCATAGTGGGAGAAGGATCATTGAAAGAGAAAGATAGGTGTCAATAGATCGTGAACTCTGAGAGATTGGATTACAGAGGAAGATGGGTTTGATATTTCAAATTCCTGAAGTCTAGTATTGTGAAGAGATATTGACCGTTGATTTAGAGGAAGCAAATTTGGTCTATAGATACGAAAGGTGTAGATCTGACCATCGATTCAGATGCTATCGTCAAGATCATGAGATCGATGATCCTGTAGCATTGTAGGAATAAGAGTTGTGCAGAGTTGAAAATATTGAGTACGGGCCGCAATTCAAACCATTGTTTTGTCAGAAGGACATGTGAAAGATTCAGGATAATTACATGTCCAAAAGTATTTTAAATCCAAACTGCTTGTGGGTGCACCCACAATCATGTGGTCACCACCCAAGGTCACATTCAAGAAAGGGCTTATTTGAAAAGGATGTATTTTTGAACACTCTAATATTTCACAATAGAGCGAAAGGGAAGGTCGCGGGTTCTGTTGGACCTGCACCAAGAAATCGAAAGGGCTTGTGTCTTGATATAGAAGGAAACCATCAAGGTTTCAGAGCGTCATCAGATTCAATAATCAGAGATCATTTGACGAAGAGGTTGCACATTCCTACGGGAAATGGGGGGGTTGCATTAGGTGGTATCATAGATGATATTGAATTTGTTTGTAGACAACAAGAAAAGGGGAAAGRAGGTAAGTTTATATCATTTGTGGTATCAAAAATTTAATTTATGTTTGTAGATGACAGAGTGAAATCATGCCACCCAGAAGGCATAGAGCGAATGAAAAARTGGAAGAAGAAATGAGGCAACTCTGAATGAGATTGGACKCCATGGAAACAACACAGAGAAGAGAACCAAACGTTGGRGATATCAGTGAAGCTGAGAGTGAAGTAGAAGAGGTCGAAGAAAATGTAGCAGAGGATGATGCACAAGATCGCTTAATAAAATCTATTTCAAAAATAGGATCCATAGAGAGAATAGAAGTACCAATGTATGAATGCAATTTAGAGGTTAAAGAATTKTTAGATTGGGTATGTGCTATGGAAAAATAMTTCAATTACGAAGATATCAAAGAAGATAAGATGGTGAAGTATGTAGTGACAACACTGAAAGGTCATGTAGCGCTATGGTGAGATGAACTACAAACCGAACACATGATTAATGGTAAGAAGAAAATTAAAAATTGGGATAGGATGGTAGCCAAGATGAAGGAAAATTTTATCCCAAAGGAATATCAAAATAACATATTCAAAAGATTGAAAAACCTGAGATAGAAAACTTTATCAGTGAAGGAGTACACTAAAGAATTTTACAGAATGAACATCAGATTTGCATAGAAGGAAAATGAAGATGAAAAGACAGCCAGATATATCAATGGGCTGAGAAACAAAATCTAAGAGGAGATCAACATGATGTTGATTAGTACAGTCAAGGATACTTATCAAGTAGCCTTGAAAGATGAAGAAAAATTGGCCAGGAAACAAAGCCCACGAAGTAGAGGAGGAAACTCAAGCAGAGGCAAGGGAAATACCAGAGAAAATTTCTAGAAGCAGAAGCATGAAGCTGACAAACAACACAGTCACCATGAGAAAGGTGGAAGTTCTAAAGAAGGACAACATGGTAGAAGAGGTTTGTTTTCCAGAGGAAGAGTATGAGGAAGATCCAGAGGAGGCGTATTTAGATGCTATACCTATGGAAAGAAAGGGCACAAGTCTTGGGAATGTCCAGAGAGAAAGAACGAAGGAGGAGGTGAAGTACACGTTGTTGAAGCACATAAACATGTGGAATAAGAAGCAATAGAAGGAGGAAGGAACCTCATGATGAGGAAGATTCTACTTAAACTAGAGAAGGATATGGAAGAACCAGTTCAACGAACAAGTCTGTTCATAACTTCTTGCAAGATGAAAGATAGATTTTGCAAGGTGATCATAGATAGTGGGAGCACTAACAATCTAGTATCCACAGAGATGGTGGAGAAGTGGGAGCTGAAGACAACTACAAAACCAAACCCATACAAGGTATCTTGGTTGCCGAAAGGAAATCAAGTAATGATAAGTCAACAATGCCAAGTTGAATTTAAAATAGGAGGTTATAGGGATGAAATATTATGTGATGTAATTACTATGGATGTCTGTCATATTTTATTGGGAAGTTTGTGGCAGTATGACCGAAAATTTATTCATGATGGAAGAAAGAATACTTATACCCTAGAAAATAACGTTAGGACACACATGTTGTAACCAATAGAAGACAAAGAGAAAAAGAGGGAAGTTGTTTCAAGCATACTTCTCATGAGTGGGAAGGAAATCTTGAAAGAAGTCAAGGAGGAGAAATAAATGCATTTTATTGTAGTGAGGAAGCCTAGAGTTATTCTTGCAAATACTTCTGTGGACTATTTTCCCATAGAGATCCAGTAATTGTTAGAAAACTTTGTTGATATAGTAGTGGATGAGTTACCACACTCATTGCCACCCATTAGGACTATAAGACATCATATTGACCTTATTCCAGGAGCTAGTTTACCAAACAAAGAAGCTTATAGGTTGACACCTAGAGGGAATGAGGAGGTCAAAAATCAAGTCCAATAGTTGTTGGATAAATGTTTAGTCAGGGAAATCCTAAGCTCATGTGCAGTACCAACTATGTTAAGTCCAAAGAAGGATGGAGGGTGGAGAATGTGTACAGATTCCCGAGATATCAACAAGATAACCATTAGGTACAGATTTCCTTTACTGAGGATGGATGATTTGATGGATTGTTTCAGTGGAGAAAGCTATTTTTCCAACATAGGCTTGAGGATTGGATATCATCAAATAAGGATGAGAGAGGGAGATGAATGGAAAACAACATTAAAGATAAATGAAGTATTTTTTGAATCGTTGGTCATGTCGTTTGGGTTGAAAAATTCACCAAGCACATTTATGAGGTTAATGAATGAAGTGTTGAAAGGCTTCATAGGAAAGTTTGTCATAATATATCTAGTTGACATACTAATCTTCAGCAAGATGAAGGGAGAACATTTAAGACATTTGACATCAGTGATGGAAAAGTCGCAGAAAGAAAAGTTGTTTATAAATATGGGGAAAATTTCTTTTATGAAGAAGGAACTCATATATTTGTGTTTTGTGATATCTTCAATTGAATTGTAGATGGATCCAGAAAATGTAAGAGAAATAAAAGAATGTCCATCTCCAAGAAATGTATTTTAGGTAAGAATTTTTCATGGGTTAGCAATATTTTATAGAAATTTTATAAGAAATTTCAGTGGTATATGTGCACCCATGTTGGACACTATGAAGAAGAAACACAAGTGCTTCAGTTGGATAGAGGAAGTTGAAAAACGTTTCAAAGTGTTGAAGGAGAAGATCACAGAACAACCAATTCTAGTCTTTCTAGATTTTGGAAAATCATTTCAGGTGAGATGTGATGTGAGTGGATTAGCTAATGGAGCAGTATTGATTCAAGACAATAGGCTAGTTTCTTATTTCAATGAGAAACTGAATGACACCAAGAAGAATTATTCCACATATGGCAAAGAATTTTATGCAGTGATTCAAGCTTTGAAGAAGTGGAGACACTATCTAATTCCCAAAGAATTTTTCTTGTACAGTGATAATCAAGCTTTGCAATTTATTAATAGGCAAGAAAATTTGAATCAGAAACATGCAAAATGGGTAGAATTTATGAAAAATTTTACTTTTGTTACTAAGCACATTGTTGGAACTGCTAACAAAGTTGCAGATTCTTTGAGGAGGAGGACTTTGATTGTACATGAATTCCAAGTGGAGACCTTAGGGTTTCAACACCTCAAGGAGATGTATAAAGAAGATATATATTTTAAGGAGGCTTATGAGGCATGCAAGAATCCTTTGTTGGGAGACAAAAGCCCGTGGACTGAATATTTGATCCARGATGGATTATTGTTCAAAGGAATCCAATTGTGCATACCGAAATGATCAATGAGAGATAACTTGCTTAAAGACAAACACAACAGAGCTTTAGCTACACATTTTGGTCATGATAAGATATTTTCACAACTGAKTAATTCGTATTATTGGCTRAGAATGAGAGGAGAGGTGAAAAAKTTTGTGAACAAATGAAAAATTTGTCAATATGCAAAAGAAATCCAACAAAAAACTGGTTTGTATCAGCCATTACCAATTCCAAAAAGGCCATAGGATGCAATCATTATGGATTTGAGATATTTTTAAAAATGGAACATTTCATACCATKCCCTAAGGCAAATGATGCCACACACATAGATAATTTGTTTTTCAGAGAGTTAGTGAGACTACATGGATTGCCGAGGAGCATAGTCTCAGACAAGGACACCAAATTTGTAGGAAACTTTTGGAGGACTCTATGGAAGAGGATGGGGATGAACTTGTTCTTTATTTCAACATATCACCCTCAGACAAAAAAAACTGATTGAAGTAGTAAACAAGAGTCTCAATTTTTTTTTAAGAATTTTAGTCACTGAGAAAGGTCGACAATGGGATCAGATTCTCGCACAAGCAGAATTTGCATTGAACAATTCAGTGAACAGGAGCACAGTGAAAATTCCATTTGAAATTGTGTATTGTATACAACCAAGAGAGATTACAGAGTCGAGAGATGTGAATCAAGATGAGTCCAGAAGTGCTAGAGTAGAGGATTTTGCAACAAAAATGCAGAAGCTCCATGACAGAGTCAGAGAACAACTATAGAACAACAACCAAAAATACAAAAGAAGAGTTGATCAAAAGAGGAGAGAAGTTCAATTCGAAGTTGGAGATGAAGTTTTAGCTGATTTGAGAAAAGAAATATTTCCAAGGGGAATGTATAACAAATTGAAGATGAAGAAGATAGGACCATGCAAGTTTCTCAAGAAATTTGCAAGTAATGACTATGAGATTGAGTTGCCAGACAATGTTGGGATATCATCAATATTCAATGTTGTAGACCTGTATCCTTGTAGGAGAGATGAAGCAGGAGAATCAGATGATCAAAAATAAATTTAGTGGGAAGAGCAATTTCCCACAATAGAAAAACCTCAAATGGAGAAAATCATCAAACAGAGAGATGGAAAGAAGACCAGAAGAAAGACATATCCTGAATACTTAGTGAAGTGGAAATATCATCCAATGGATGATGAAAGTTGGGTTATAGAACCTAATATTTTGAAGCATGGAAAAACAATGCAGGAGCTCATGGAAAGGAGTCCATGAATTTTTTTAACCAGAGGAGTATGATGTAGGAGAATCGCCTTCCATGTCAACAATGCACGCATGAAGGAAAAGGAAAGACATCTCATCAAATGATAGAATTTCAAAATGGAAATTAACTCAAAATTAAATCGGGTTATTGAGATATTTTGTAAACAACATTTTAAATATGTAACTTGTTTGTAAAGTCTTACGAACGGTAAGAGATTGCAGATATGGAGTGTTGACTCTATCTAGAAATAATTGGTAGTTATTTTAATAGGAAAAAGTAGTTAACAACTTTGAATTGATAGGATATATTTCAGACTAGACGAGAGATCTCGTAGAGATGGTCCTTAGATAGTTTTTTCATTGTCGTATTCTAACAAAAAGACATAATAGATAGAATGATATAGATATCAGAGAGATCAATAGAACATAGTAGAATAGAAGAAATACTATGTAAATTTGTTTTCATGAATGAATAGAACAGACAAAATTGTCCCAAATCCTTGGACTGTGTTCATTTGATGTATGATTGAATGACTGTGATATTTTGTCTGTTTGGTTATTTTCATTTTCGTTCATGTATAATTGTTTGAGAGATTAACTATATGAGTTCATGATGAAACTAGATGAGTTTCAATTGTTTCTCTTATGACACTCATATGCAAGGTGTGCATATCAAATGCAAGGAGTGCATCGATTGAGTCTCAGAGTGGCTCAGAGAATTTTAGAGAGAACAAGAGAAACTTAGATCAGGTGCAAGGTGTGAACAATGTCAAGGAGTGACCAAGCTTCGAGGAACCAACACAGAGGAATGCCAAGTGGGAAAGAATAATTTATTTCCAAGAAATCCTTCGAATTGAGTTATCAAAATCCTGAGAACTCTAGGTGTGCGTGGGAGATAGAAATCCTTTTAAGGACCAAAGCTCATAAGAGATAACACTTTTTATCGAGTGTTGACGAGATCCCAGAGTCGGACTCGTAGGAGGAGAAAAGGTTCGAAACCTTTGGAGATTGATAAATCTCCTAAGTTGGAAGAAGATCAGAAGCTCAGGAGAGAAGAGTGACAATGATCGTTAGATCATGCAACAAAGTATCAACAACCATCTGATTTGTGGAAGGAGCACGTGCCTTAATGCCTTGCACGCACAGAAGGGAGAACCTATTAAGGTTTGAGACCAGAATTTTTCGAAGCCCAAAGAGACAGAAATCTGAAGTAGGATCCCATTCGTCCGATGACAGGATTAGATCTGATCCATCATAATGTTCAGGGAAAAGACCATGCATCAGATCGTCAGAGAGGATATAGACCGTCAAATATTGTGAAGTCTGAGAGGAAGCGAGTTTGAAACTAGAAACACCCGAAGCACAGAGATTCAAAGGGCCGTATTGAATCTTGATCGTTGATCCAGGAGATTACGTGTCAATAGGATGGAATATCTAGAGGAAGGTGAAGATTGAAGTGTTGAAACATATGAAGCTCGAATACCTGAAGAGATGAGAGTCTTCAATCTGTGAGGGGACACTTGGCAGCAGATCTCGAGCTTTGGGGAAGTTGATGTGGGATTTTTCAGTTTGAGAACTGAAATTGTCATAGTGTGAATACTTGAGGACTTGAAGTAATATCTGGACCGTGAGATATAAGGGAGACATGGTGTGAATCTGTGATCTTTGGGTAAGGTCCATAAGTGGTTCATAGCCATTGGATTCAGAGGAGACATGGTGCACATCTGTGAGATTCGAGTAAATTCCCAAAGTAATCCTTGATCTTTAGATCAGGAGGACATTCTTCAATGGATTAAAAACTCTGGGTAAAAGCCATTGGGGAAAAGGAAGTTTGCGATTTGAGATCTCAAAAGTCCAGAGACTCGGAGGAGACCTCGACTGTCGATCGAGAAGAGTGTCCCAGGACCATTGATATGATTTGAAAGATAAAACATTCATAGTGGGAGAAGGATCCTTGATCGAGAAGGAGAGTTGTCAGCAAATTTTGAACTCCAGGAGATTGGAGTATGGAGGAATTCTCGTTTGAGATTTCAAATTCCTTAATTTCATAATTGTGAAGAGATCTCGACCATTGATTCAGAGGAAGAAGATCTGGTCTGTATATGAAAAGGGTGCATATCTGACCGTCTAATCAGATGTTATCGTCAATATCATGAGATCAACGATCCCGTAGCATTGCGGGAACAAGATCTGCATGGAGTTTAAAATATTGAGGATGGGTTACAATTCAAACCATGGTTTCATTAGAAGGACACATGGAAGCTTGAGGATAATTGCGGGTCCAAAAGTAGTTTAACTAAACTGCTTGTGGGTGCACTCGCAATCACATTGTCACCGCCCAAGGTCACATTCAAGAGAGGGCTTATCTGAAAAAGGAGATATCACTCAAAACTCTGATATTTTTCAATGGAGAGAAAGGTAAGGTCATGGGTTTTTTTGAACGTACACAAAGAAGCTGAAAGGGCCTGTGTCTTGATACAAAAGGAAACCATTACAGTTTCATAGAGTCATCAGACTCAAGAATCGAAAATCCTTTGACCGGGAGGTCGCGCAACCCTACGGGGAGTAGGGGGGCTGCATCAAACTCTCTCCAAGTCAATTTATTCCCATTAATGTGCTACACTTGCACATATTGATCCCACCATATTGATTCCTTTCATTTTAACTAATATATAACAATTGCCCCTTCTTCCCACATAGAATAGTTATGCATTTGGAAGTGTTTCCTCATATCCAACAACTAGGTCTCCACATATTCATCTTTTTTTCACTCAGCATCAAAGGTAGGAGGCTTGATATTATTCATTTATCGCTATAGCTTGTCCACCCCAGTCATTCTCTTAAGCTTTCTGATAGGAGATCGACTTGATATACTACATATTTTCTTGAAAGAATGATTACCAACACTTTTTTCTTCTCTTCTTTTCTCATCATGAGACCTACGACTTCTTGAAATACTTGAATTTGTTTCCTTATCCATCTTAATTTCTATTTTGTACAATCTCTGTATTAATTTGAAATTGAAGTAATCTTATTGCTCCTTGGATCTCATAAGACTTTCGTTATCAATCTTATAGATCTGGACATCTTTCTATTGTACTTTTACATTTTTTACCAAGTTCATGCTCACCTCTTTGCATTTTATACCATCAACACCCAAACTGACATACAAATCCCAAAATTCATCATCAAGACTGTAAGTCCTCCAAGCATCTTCCATGATTTTAACCTTTTTCACTGACTGTGTCCTACTCTAATCGATGATAATTCTACAAAATGTGGATTCAATTAAGATTTGTTATATGATTTCATGAAACAATTACATGAAAACTTTGCACCATATTGTTAGAATCCTTTCTTCATATTTCTTGGATATTTTTTAACCTCCCAATTTCTAGTGAGAAACCATGCATCAATACTTTGCACACATCACAAATATACACCCCTCAATAGTATCTTTCACGCATAATGAAATCTTCTTTATGCAACACCAATACTTAATGCACACTTCTATTTCATGCTAATATCTGACCCATACAGGTCCAATGTTAAACTAATTTCCTTGATACCATAATGTAACAAACTCAACCACACTAGGATGGGCCACATCATACAACCTGAACTTATGTAGCTCTGGTTCAAGCAAGTTGTAACATCCCCATCATACTACTGAACAATGTTACTGTAAAATTTTCTTGTGTAGATTCTACTCTAACACAAGTCCACACAGTATCACTTGAGGTAACGTGCTTAGTCCATGCTTGATTCGCACCACACAAATTATCTTAGCAGAATAAATATTCTCATTTTAATAGAACCATAATCAAAGGAAGTAACTCAACAACTCAGAGAACAACATACTCATCACACAACACAATTGTGCACACAACCATCTAGGCGTCATATGCATATTCTGATTTCCTTGTTTGTTGAGTCAAATG
>JASDQU011103462.1:22363-43303 GCA_032191745.1 Picea mariana
CATGTCTCTCAACTGTATGATAGTTTTCCTGAAGTCTGCTTCTTCATCTGGAACACGTTCATGATCTTCTGCATGTGCCATGCTTGGTGAATTTCTCTCTGCAACTTGCGGTGAATGAAACTGCTTCCTCCTCGTCGGATAAGTACTTGGCTCCACAAGTTGACCTTCTCCTCATGTGAGTTTAAACCTTGTGAGCATCAGAAACAAAACTTGCAAAACAATCAAGTCTTCAAAACCAAGGCTCTGATACCAACTTGATCTAAAAATGAAGAAGACTTGAAAAACTTGAATATTTATTGCAAGTGAAATGTTATGTGTTTTTAAAGCAACCGGATCAATTTGCAACACATAATAAAGGATTATTTATGTAAAAATACACATAGACAGTAACATAAAACATTGAACATCAGCACATAAACACAACAACTTGATAAAGGAGTTCACCCCACTCCGGGCTACATCTCCTGGTCCAGCTTCCAATGGATCATTATTATTAAATTGCTCAAAGTTCTCAAACGCATACCTTACAATGCTCAAAATGACAAACCGACTGCTCCAATGGCTTCCCACCATCCCAAAACCCTTGTCTGGGCTCTTTCGGCACCTGAAACAGTCGAAAAATGAGAAAGATATGCTTCCTTGAAGTCTCCTTCTCCAACTTGTTGTCTCTGGTTTTACAATTCGCACCCTTGTGCTTCAAACATGGCACACATGCTCTTTAAAGTGGAAAAACCAAGTCCCGTATGCAACCGTGCATTGGTACAAACCGTAGGACGGTTAAGGCGCCTCTAGCTCCTAACCACCTCGGCACTCGGTCATATGGCCCATGCAACCTTGGGCTTGACGAAAAAGTGGTTGAACTGTTTAAAACCGTGCAACCAATTGTAACTCCCGTGCAAAGTACAACCGTGCATACACATTGCAATATGGTCAAACACATATAATATAACCGCGGGTTATCAAACCGCGCTCAAATGTTTAACCCGGCGCCACATACAAATACATATAGTTTAAAACTTTGGGTTTATTACATACATCCGCACCATTCACATACGATGGTTATAATATATGTGTTACGCGCGGGTATTACCATATCAACACATAGTTATATGCGTTGAACTATGGAACCATGGGTCGGGGCTTAAGCCCCGTCCCGCGCCCTTTTTCACATAGCACAAAATGTAAACATAAATACATATGCATTGGATTATGAAACAAGAAACACGAGTTGACATAACGGTTAGCGGGAATTGTAAATTCATATGTGGAGGAGAGGTCCGGGGGTCGAACCCCGCGGCCTCCAAAATTTTACATATAAACTTCTTATCCAACCAGCGAGCGACACGTGGCGCCCTTGGATTGGGCCACGTGTCCTCCTATTATAGGCCATCCAATGACACATGTCAACACCGCATTCATCAACAACCGTCCAATGAAAATGCACCAAGTCACTCACTTACCACGTCATCATAATGGTACGGCCCTGCCACATGGCCGTACGGCCTGTACGGATAGGTACAGTCAGCATCCCAAACTTTTGCCTGTTTGTCTTGGCAGACAGATCACGATATCTCCTCCATACGGACTCTGTTTTCAAAAGTAAATATACCACCGGAATCACGAAGACGAGACGAACGCAATGGAACTATTTTTGTTGCATTCCGAGCACTTTGAAAATTGAGCAAAATTTGATCCCCTGATCATGATCCTAGGAAATACATCCTAAAACATAGAGGTTTCCAACATAAGGCTTCTTCCCATTCCATCATTCAATTAGAGTCATGGACAGAACAACTATAGTCGAGATGTAATTGAGCAAATAATTTGAAAAGTATGCCACTTTAGACCATAAGCGATGAGGTAGGTATTTATCTTGCAAAATACATCTAGCCATTTTGACTAACATTYGATTCTTGCATTCTGCAACACCATTTTATTGAGGAGTGTGAGGAACCAACCACTGCAAGTCAATATCTGATCAAATTAGGTATTCTTCAAAAGGTCAATTTACATACTCAACACCATTGTCTAATCTCAAGCATTTGATGGGTCAACCACATTGCTTCTCAGAAAAAGCCTAAAATTCCTTGAAATTCTCAAATACAAGGTTCTTATTCTTCAAAACGTAAACCCATGTATGACAAGAGGAATCATCAATGAAAGTCAAAATGTACCTTGCACCTACGAGTGAAGGTAAATTGATGTAACATACATCACTGTGAACTAATTCAAGTAGGTCTTTTGCTCGCCATGCTTTGCCAGATTCAAATGGTGCTTGATGATGTTTCTAAAGTACACAAACATTGCATACTCCTTTAGGGGGAAACAACTTTGGTAGACCAACAACCTTTTTGGGAGTTTCTAGTTCCTGCAGAATTAACAAATTCATATGGCTGAGTCACTCATGATAAATTCAACTTCTCGCATTGGTGTGAGAAACAAGTGCAATTGATTAAAGTTCAATTTGAGTCGAGTCATGGAACTTATACAAACTATCTATTAGGTCAAGAATCACTCCAGTGAAAATGAAATTACGTTTCTTGAAATCATGAACATAGAATAGATATAGTAAAAATTCCAAATCTTACATGTTGATTTTAACTGAGAAACAAAAAATAGATTGTCACTGATACTTTTCACAGGATAGGGGTCGACAATTTTCCCATGCCCAAAAAAAACATTACCTTGAAAAACAACATCCATATAAAATCATCAACATCATAGATTTTTCTGTCCTCTTCTTTATTTAGTCTCATAATCAGTGAGGCATCCTTATCCATGTGGTGAGTGCACCCAAAGTTGACTACTCATTCTTTCTATGCAAAATGATACAAACATTACAAAGAAGTTATGACTTGGAAAGTGAAATTATCAGTGGGTTAACTTATAGTGGAAACGTCTCCTTTAATTCATTTAATATTCTCCTCTAAGTCATCTCGCCTCTTATAGTGGGTTTTCTCCACATGTACAATCTTTCCAACTCGATGATATATCTATCCTTCTTCTAATAGTTCGTTCCACATTATCATAATTTCATCTGGAGTTCCTTGACACATTCCAAATATTCCTCCATTCTCTCAAAGGAATGAGGATCGAGAGAGTTCAACACTTTATCCAACTCCATGACATCGCTCTCATCAACTCGATCAAACAATCACTTCAACTTCTTCAAAAATTGATGAGGGTAGTCAATTCCACTAAGGTGAAATTGAATCTCCTACGAGATGTAGGTAATAATGATCACTATATAGCCTCATCCTTCTTTCCATCAAAAATGAACTTTCGATGGTCATATATTAGATCTGGAATTGAAACCTTCATATACTACCACAATCCTTTTCTCTTTAGTAGGGTTTCCATTTTTGGTTCCCATACTGCATAATTTGATCCATTCAGAACAACATGAGCAATATTTGAAGCCATATTCGATATCTATATAGATTTGTCTATTTCAGTAAGTTCTAATCATCAAACCACAGCCTAGAGTCAATCACAAAGTATATATGAGTCAACAAGGTTTGTAGATTGTAGGTCTAGGTTCAAACCATCGAATTTGATACCATGTTGGGGAATATAGTGGAACATGACATGAAACAAAGAACACAGTATTGTAGTTAATTGAAGAGGAACACATTTTTTTGAAGAAAAAGGTTGTGTCTAAAGACATCGTCACAACACGTAATCAAAGCGCACTTTGATAATAATATCACAGTGCATGTTGCACATCTTTATGCATGTGATCTGTTGAAAAATATCCACGATTGAGAAAAACCCAAGGGATATGCTTTTATAGTCTCAAGATCTAACCAACTTCTATAGATTCTAGAAGATATTGTCCACATGTAATCATCATTTGTTATACTAGACTCCACTAAATCCACTTTTTCATGTAAGCTCAACAAGAATCAACCTGACCTGTTATCCTTCCAACTCATAGTATATTTTTGGGTTGGTCGATCCACTACCTAAATATCTTCGATTGTTGGTCGATTGTCCAACCAAAAGGCATGTCAACCACTCGATTGATTGTTGTAGTTTTTTGGACAATATCTCGACTGACTACATCTATATTTACGTCGACCTCTCGACCGATTGAACCGAGGTGATGGGTGATGAAGTATCAATGCTTTATGTTCCAACATATGGTCTATGAAAGTTATAGTTAACTAACAACTTATCACCGGGAGATAAACTATGTATTACATGCACAACAAGAAATATGGATGCCTTCCTTTTCATAAATGATTATTTTTCATTGAGTGTTCCTCAAAGGAACAATTTTTACTGACTAATGAGTACCTACATATATTTATGAACTCTACAATGTTCCCATGAGCTTGTTGAAGACCATCGATATATAACAGGTCTTTCATGTTCAAGTTTCAAAAAGCATAATCGTTCATGAACATACTATACATGGAAATTTTATCTTTGTGTTTAAAAATATTTAAAGAATCAAATCGGCTATAAAGACAACCACAATATGGAATAAGTGTTACTAGTTGTTTGCGAGGAATGGATACATGTAAAAGCATAAAAAACCCATGTTTTTGAACATTTATTTTAGACTTGGCAATCATATATCTATTACCACAAAAATAGAAGTCCGTTCCAGCATCAGGCACATGCATGGAAGATGGCTAAGAACCATACAAATATCATGTTTAATAGGTTTGGTATTTACTTTGTATTGGTTAACAAGAGGGAATTCATCGCTACCTTCCAAAAATTGAATCCAATCTAGTTTATACTTGTACATTTTTTCTCTCAGCTCATAAAACATTTTGGATCTCCTAGTAGAGATGTTTTTTATAGTATTGATATCATACTTTGGCTCACTAGAAATATCCACTGAGTCAACGGAAGGAGATGGGTTGGTCAATTTAGAACCAACATTAGTTGATATATCTTCTAAAGTTTCAAAAAATGACAGTATGGAAGTGTTCCTACATGTCTTTTCTATATCACCTATTGGATTCTCGACCATGAAGGGAGGTACTAGACAATACAATTTGTGTAGTTGATCATTAATATAATGGGACAATGTTATATATCAAGGGTTCTCCTTCAACCATTTACATTTTTAAAAAACATATACCACTAGAGTCTCATAAAAGAGGTCCAATTCATGGTGTAAGACCATTTACCCAAAATGCTTGCTCGAAGATGGCATGTTACAATCGATAGGGTAAAGTAGTTGTGCATTTTCATCATAATATTCCCGTGGTATCTTTCTCCAGATGAAATATTGTGGAATTTTTAGACTAACAGGATATCTTGTGCATACAAACTTAATCCTGAATTATGATACTGCAAAAATCAATGATGATTTATTCAAATGAACATGCATACATAGCATAAATTCAATAAAATAAATGAATTGTAAATAACACCTAGACATATTGTAAACAATAGGGGAGAACATGAAGAACTTGCAAAGATATGGAGTGAGCTAGAATCTAAATAATTGGCCATTTCATACTATAACAATTTTCCCCTCATCTGAGCCAAAACCATCATCAATACATGAATAAATTCTTAAAATAATGTTTGGGAAGCATAGAACAATCTCACTTCAAACATAATTTTAAATGTCTTATAAAATTTATTGGTGCACTCAATTAATTTTTTGTGCATTGTTGTATTTGTATATACAAAATTCATTGTATCGCTAAATTATGATATGCACCGAAGAGTGACCCCTATTTTTTCCTTCACAAAGAAAAACCTCCATAAAATTTTAATTATGGGGGTTTGCATTTTTAATTTGTCAGTTAAATTGTTTGTTAGTGAAATTTTACATAAAAAACATACTAGTGTTCTTTAAACTATACAATGCACCAAAAAAATGTGTACAAAAAATATAGCGTGTGTCTTTATCATTAATGTGTCAATATATAGAACGAGAAAAAGAGTGGGAATTTTGTTTTTCTAAATTTTTGTTTTTATAAATGAAAACCTTAATAATTATTTCGTTATTTTCCCAAATTTTAGAGGGGATATTTGTTCAAGAAAGATTTACGAACAAATACTTTGGAGTGGGTATATTTTTTTGAAGAGCCAAATTTGTAAGGAACCATTGTAGGTCACACACAAATTTGTAGAGGAGATATTTCATGTATTTGATTTCATTCAATTGATAATCTCAATCATTCCCTTGTTTTATTCAAACACTTTTCAACGTACTCTCAAAAGAATAAAAGGGTTTCATAGTTTCTTTGGTATTGAAAAACCTAGTTTTCTTGTTGTTTCTCTTGGTTTCCCTCTCTATGTTTCATAAGCATAATTTTTTTCAAGCACTAGATTTTTATAGGGTTTCTATATTTGTATATAGGGAATTTGGTACGCATCACAATGGTACCACACATTTCATTGCATCATAATGGTAGAATATACATTATTATGTAAGCCAATAAACGTACATTTTCCCTTTCTTTAGGGATGCAACCTCTTTAGCTAGTGCATCATACATGTTGTTTAGATGTTGGTGAACATGATAATATTCAATAGATTGAAATTTCTCCCCCGCTTGTATAATTCTTTTGAAGTTGCTTTAAAAACTAACATGTTTGAAATTATGGGTGTTTTGAGGGCCATTGATAAGTATTTTTGAATCCCCTACGACAATAATATAATTGTTATGGTCTTCCCATATCATTTTTAATCCCATATAATTTGGCAGTGCCTCGACTTGATTATTGGAAGAATATCCTAAGCTTGAAGCCTCCCCTTGCACTTGTTTCCAGTGCATGCAGATATGTTATGAATAGGTGTAACAATTACATATTAGCTACATTTTTATTATTGTGGACATTTAAATTTTCCCATTTTATATGATGATGTTTCTCTTATTCATATATAATAAAGCATGTTTCTTATTTTATTATGTTTCTTATTTTCTTATTATTATTAATTAATATATGGATGATTTATATTGTTACAAATAATAGAGTTTTAATCTATTGGATAATGCATTAATGAAATCATTATATCAAAACATAGTAATGAAAAATATAAAAATCAATATTATTATAAAAAAATATTTGATTTGAGATGATTAATTGAAAAATTTGTAAAAAAACAATTAATTAATATATATATATATATATATATATATATATATATATATAGTGCATTGTATTATTTTGAACTTAATAAATGTTGTGTTCCATAAAATAGAGACTAATGTATTTTTATGGTTACTTTGATACCAATATGATATCTAAACTACCATGTATATTTCAATGGAATAACTCGTCACAAAAGATCTTTTATTATACTTAAACATTTTATTATGTCAATTCATTTTCCTTAAATCATAGATTTATAATAAACAACTTAATTGTTAAAATTGATCAAACAAATTAAATGTGAAAATGAAATAATAATAAAAAAAACACACCATCCACACAAATGAACACAATATGTATCCTCGGAACACAATATGGGAGAAAAACTAACTAGAACACAAGGCTTATGCTCTCCTCTCTTTTCCTCAATAATGAAATGCAAGTATGATGAAATGGGTGGTTACATTGTGGGGTATCCTATGATATTGATTAATTGGATAATACATACTCTTCTTCTTTGATCTATTATGCTCTCAAATACCACTCTGTAGATGCTCTACTCAACTATGGAACAAGTAAAACATAAACTAATGGAGCCCCTTCTCCTCTTAGTCATCTTTAACATAGCTGGATAGTTGTCTAGGTTTAGGGTTTTGACTTCCTCAAGTTTCAATTAGTGATAAGGTTTGGACCTTCTAGAATCTTCTTGAAATTTCATATGCATATAGCCCCACATGTGTGAGTGATGGAACCATGGTGGTAAACAATGTATGACAACTTTCGTGAGGATTAACATTCACACAATCTTTGATTAATGTGATTTTTGAATCGTTGTAAAGGTTTCAATGTGTAGATCAACGTTGATGGTGTGTGCATTAGCTATGAAATTTGGAACACCAAAAATGTCATTTAATGGTTCAAAATGGCCCTCTAAGGTTTTAGGCCCTAATTTTCCAAAGAGGTACCTACAACTAAAATGGCCTTGCAAGCCAATTCTTCCATTTTTTCCACCCAAAAAGTAAAAATATAGATGAAAAATTGTATGATGATTTAATAGTGATCATGCCTTGATACCCTACATCCATCTCCAATACCTACAATATATTGACTTTATTTTTCAGAATTTTAAACCCCCATTTATGAATGAACATAATAAGATATTTGTTTAGAAACTGAATTATGCCAATCGAAACTCATTATAAAATTCAAAACTTATAAATAAATTCTCTTTTGAATTCAAAGTATTCCATTCAATTTCAATGAGCGGAATTCATAACAAAATTCATTTATTTTCATGTACAGTAGTAGACCCACTTCATTTCATTGTAACATCAAATATTACATACAATATACTACCATGAATTTACAAACCAAGTATATAATCTCTGTTCTACGACCTTTCCGAGAGATTCATACCGTAAAGTGTTGACATAATGCTATCCACGTCAGAGTTGAAGTCGCTTTCCCATTATCCTATGTTACAAACACTTCATGAATGGATCTGATTTCATAGATCGTTCTATTGGAAATCCATTGGGATGGCACGTCAACGTTCTCATATCCAGCGCTCCATTATATATATTGTTTCTTTGATGCCACTTACCCGTCAATCGCCAAGACTGTTCAAGAGACACTATCTAACGGAGTTCAAAGGCTCAACACTTTCCATGTTCCAAATAATCGATTAGCTCTCCACAAGATCAAATATAAAGCATCCCTTGCAAAATACAAAAGGACAAAAAACACTTCAATTATATGGGCTCCGAGCTCTGAATATGACCGGTCGACTAATCCTGCACACGTCACTGCAATCAACACTATTTACCCTGCAATAATTATGTACTTTGGAATTCTTTGATTTCACAACAATTTCCATTAGCACCCAATACACAGAGGGAATTTTTACAAACATTCAATACAAACAAGAAACTCACACCATTCTAGAATTTTAATTGGTTCAAAGAAATAAACATATAGTAATAAAAAATTGACTTCTTGTTTAGGTCTATTCAACCCTCTATACACTCACACTCAACCCTCTATACACTCACACTCAACACATATCTATGCCTAGCAAAGTCCTTTTATTATCAAACAAACAAGATTGATCAAGATCATGGAAAAAATAGGATCGGATCTTTTCCAACACAACAGAGACCTAAATTTGACCAAAACAAACCGATTTGGATCCTAGAGAATATGATCAAATCCACCTATTTTCCTAACTTATATAACTCTTCAACCTCCTACCTAAATCAAGAAAAAATATTACATTCATGGAAAGATAGCATTATTCTTCTTGAACATAATAGATTATTACAGCTTAAGAAAAAAAATAAAACATCTACAATGAGGAAACAAATTTTTTCTAGAAACCAAATATTAAACTGACTTTGAAAGATGCTCCCCATCAAACTCTCAGGGAAGAAAATACATGTTCAAGGGATTGTTGCAATATTTTTTCAACACTTGTAACATATTTATAAATTTCCACTGTTGTCATCCATATCGCGTCCTCAAGTGGTTGTTCCTTCCACTTGATCAAGTACTCGAAATACTCTTTACCCCTTGTCTTCTTTACTACCTTTTGATCCAATATAGATTCAATCTGTTTTTGTTGAGATGTAGGTAGTTGTTTATGCCCGTTCAATAGTCTAAATGGTGTCATTTTCAGGTGCATCTCTTAAATTGTCTATTACTTCCTTGAAAGGGTACAAATATGATACATTAAAAATTGGAGAAATTCTAGTGTTACTTGAAAATTATATTTCATAAGCATTTGAGGAAAACTTCTTCAACACTTTACATGGAGAAATATTTTTAAGTTTTAATTTATTATACTCCCCTCTAGGAAACCTTTCTTTTCTGAGGTGTGCCATGAACAAGTCTCCAACTTCAAAATCCATCTATCTTCATTTCAAGTTTGCTCTATGTTTGTACTTGATGATGTTTTTATGTAGTTGCGTCTTAACTCTTTCCTGCATACCTACTGCAAAATATTCAACATCAACACTTCTCATTTCTTGTTTTCCTAGATCTCTTAACTCATAAATCCCTCTAGGATGCATTCCATATAAAATTTGAAAGAGACTCAAATATATGTTCCTATTAGGTGAATCATTATATGAAAACTCAACTTGTGCAAGCAACTGATCCCATTTATTGCGATGCTCACCTACCATATATCTTAGAATATTCCCCAAAATCCTATTTATCGCCTATGTTTTCCCATCAGTCCGTGGGTGGTATACTGAACTAAAGTTGATAGTAGTTCCTAAATTTTTCCACAAATTTCTCCAAAAATGACCTACAAATTTGGCGTCTCCGTAAAGAACAATACTTTTTGGCAAACCATGAAACCTGACGACTTCTTCAAATAAAAAATGGGTTGCATCATTTTTTTCTTACAAGCTATAAARCATGCCATTTTTGAGAATCTATCAACATCCACATAAATATAATCATTACCTTGTTTAGTTCTTCGCAAACCTAACACAATGTCCGTACTTACATAATCACGAGGTCTATTTGGGATTGGTAATGGATGATACAATCCATTGTTCTACCTYCTTCCTTCTCCATGTTGACAAACCTTGCATCTTTTAACAACTTTGTTCACATTAGTTTGAACACTAGGCTAGAAATAAAATAAAATTAGATAAGAAAATGTCTTGTCTTGTCCAAAATGTCCTTCTAATCCAGCAATGTACTTTCCTTTAAAAAAAAATCCTCTCATTAAACACCTTGGGATACACAAGTTATTGCCTTTGAATAATAAGTCAGCTTGTATTAGGTAATACAAGCATGGAATCATGTCTTTTCTTACTGGATTTTCACAGGATGCATATGGATCTTTAAAATCTACATCATCTTTATAGATTTCTTTCAATTCATCAAACCCCAAAACATTTACTTCAATGCTTGTATGATGGCATAAATTCCTTATCATAAGAGGAACAATTTTGTTTGGATTCATTTAACTTTTCACTAAAATAAACAATTGGTTTCTTTTCTTAGCTTGGAGCAACTACTATTACAGTCCCACTTGCATCAGATTCAACTTGAAAGAGTTTACTAAATTTTGGAAAAGCTAAAATGGGTTGTTTTGTCATCTTCTTTTTTAAAAATTTAAAACATTTATCATCTTTATCTATCCATTTAAATGGTTTTTTGTTTCCTTTAATTGATTTTGTTATTGGAGCACATATCCCACTAAAATTTCTAATGAATTTTCTATAAAAAATTTCCAATCCATGGAAACTCCTTATCTCAAAAACACTCCTTGGAGTAGGAGGGTGCATGGTATCCTTCACCTTCTCTTGATCCATTTGCAAGCCATATCTTGATATAATAAAACCAAAATAGACCAACTCTATTTTCAAAAGACTACACTTTTTCAAATTAATTAGAAGTTTTTCCTAGTTCAATTTATCTAAATCCAATATGAGGTGCTTCAAATGTTCTTCTCTAGACTAATTGTAGACCAGAATATCATCCACATAAACTATGATGGAATTATCAATGAATTCTTTGAGTACTGGATTCATCAACCACATAAAAGTGTTAAGGGCATTGGTAAGTCTAAAAGGCATTACCAACCATTCGTACAATCCATTATTTGTTTTAAAGGTTGTTTTCCATTCATCCCCTTCCCTAATTCTCATATGATGGTACCCACTTTTCAAATTTGATTTTGAAAAATACTTAGCTGCACTCAAAAAATCCATCTATCATAAATTCGGGGTAATRGAGATCTGTACCTAATTGTAATTTTGTTTATTGATCTATATTTTGTGCACATTCTCCATTCTCCATCCTTATATGGACTTAAAACCCTAGGAACAACGCATGGGTTAAAACATTCTTTGATCATACCTTTGTCCATCAATTCTTGTACTTGGTTGTAAACTTCATCATTCTTCTGTGGGATCATACAATATGTTTCCTTATTAGGAATATTAACCTCTGGTATTGAATCTATGAGATGACTAATGCTTCTTAATGGTGGTAAATCACTTGGAAAATCATCAACCACAATGTCATGAAATTCACTCAACATATTTTGAACTTCTTAAGGTTAATCATCTAAATTGGTGCTAGTGAGAATTACCTTCAACTTTCCAATTAAGACAATGTGTATCTCCTCCTCTTTTGTTTCTTGCAATAATTCCTTTCCACTAACCAATAACACTTTACATATGACTTCTTCAGTTATTTCTTTATCTTTTAATGGAAAAATAGTGTGCTTCTCCCTATCCTTTTGAAAAGTATAGGTGATGTTCTTTCCATCATGTATGGCCCTCCTGTCAAACTTCCATGGTCTACCTAGAAAAATTTCACAAGCATCCATAGGAATAATATCACAAAGTACCTTGTTCTTCTATATTCAAATATGAAATTCCACTTCACTCTCGTCATTCACCAATATTTGATGTCCCTTTTGTAGCACTGAAACCTTATATGGAACAAGGTGTGTTGTCTTCTTCAAAGACAACTTTTCAACGATCTCTCTAGCCACCAAATTATCAATACTTCCACTATCAATAATGAGTTTACAACATTTAGATTTTCTCTTATGAATATTTATGAAAATTATCCTCCTTTGTGTAGGTTATTTAATTTCTTTGTGATATTTCAACAATACTCTTTTCAACAAAAAATACTCTAAATTCAAGTGCATTCTCGTGCATAGGTGAATCCACACGTTCTTCCTCTTCCTGGACAACATTTACAGTCCCTCTACTTGTGGAGGCATTTTATAGATAATCATATGATGTATGCCCAAAATTATTACATATAAAACATCTAATAGAAAAAATCCTACCGTTTTGATAAGGTCTTCTTCCTCTGAAATCACCACCTCTTGGTGACTATTCCTATTGATGTGAGCTATTGGTTTCTTCCTTTTGAGCTATAGATCTCCCTCAACCACTTTGTTTTCCTCTGCCTCTTGTTGAACTATGACCTCTCTCTCTTTGATTTTGCTTCCTTGTTAACTTTTATTTTTCCTTAAGAGAAAACATATATGCTTCATCAATAGTATTAGGAGATAAAATACCAATTTCACCTTGAATTTCATATATTAATCCATTAAGACATCTAGTAAATTTCTATGGGTTTTTTGTAATGACCCCGCCGTTATGAAAACAAAAGTGATGTACAACAGTTAATTTTTTTTGTTTGCGTTAGGAAATATCAAACATCACAATTAATAGCAACATCATCGATCATTCGGTCCTTGAGGTGTAGGACAGTCGGTGACTGAGTGTGTTGTTAAGCTAGTCCGTGATGTTAAAGTCATCGGTTCGAAACCTGCGGGGACAAAAAATCCAACCATGTTAAGGGTTGGTGTGGCTCAGGCCGGGTGCGATCCCCGGGTGATTTTGACAGCTTATATGCCCCTGAGTCGCGGTTTCTCAAGCCACAGGTTAATCGCGTAGCCAACAGGTCTCGCACAAATTAACAAACAAAAAACATCATCGATCATTCATTCAAATATATTAACGAAATAATATTAATGTGTTAACAATCAATTACAACACAATGACGAAAGATCATCACCATTAACCACGACACGTATATCAACGTATTAACACATTAATTAACAACATGCCAACATCATTGCATTCTACCATTAATAACGATGCATAAAAGATACAAATCATAAACACTCAAGGTATCTCATAAGGAAAATCATCAGATAACACCAGGTAACATGAGATAACATAACGAACCATAAGGATCATAAAGATAATCATAAGAATCACATAAGATACTACCCTTGCAACCTACCCTGCAAGGTTAGGACCTCCAAGATGCATAAGGAACGTTCAAGCCTAGGTTCCAATTGATTCTAACCATTTAAGGTCTCAATGATGGCGACTGTTTTAAGGAACAAGGAGGTGTCTACATCCCACTAATCAATCACATCTTATATCTCTAGACTAGACCATCAATTGCAACTCAATATATTTTCACTAGCGCAAGAGTAAGCTAGTTACTTATTCAACAAGTAGCAACATTCTTACGTGGTGCAATAATCCAATTAATTAACCATGGATGTATCAAAAAATAAATGATTCAAGAGAAAACAACCTTATCATAATCATATGTCAACCAACTAATAGTGCAGGATTAGTTCTCATCCTTTTTCCATGGTACAAAGTAAACTATTCGAAACCAATCCTACTATCACCTAATTAACATTATTAAATGGTGCACAAGAAATCTAAGTACTTAATTAATCACACTCAACATTAATTCAAAGGCACAAGAGAATCTATTTATTCATCCAGTTCATTTCATGCCAAAATATAATCACATTAAGTCCAGGCGCAAATAAAACTAATCGCATAACCAGTCGCACAACAATCATAATTAGTCCTGGCGCAAGGAATTCTACTTACTAAAGAAATCATATGCCACTAATATTTAAAGGGCACAAGAGTCCAATTAGTTTATAATTAAACATCAATGAATTATAAATAATTCGCAATCAAAATTCAACGTCAATAAATTGCATAAATTATAACCCTATCCAACAATATAAGTTGTTATGGCACATTCTAACAATCCAAGGCTAAGCCATGATCACTTGAGGCCTTCAATCATCGTTATAATTATGCCAAATCCAAAAATAAAAATAATTCATTGATTAATGATCATATCCAACACTTATCATCGTAAAAATACTATCCCATAAAATAAACATGTCGGTCATTATCATTATAATCTATTGAACCATAATTATTACTAAGGTCACACTATTGTTACTATAATTACATGGAATACAGATTTACCATTTGTGAAATAATTAAAGTACTTGAATAAGAATTTAATATGACGAATACCTTGAATAAGAAATTAATTGAATAAATACATTGTACCAGAATTTATTACAATTTACACAAAAAACGAATTTATCAAAAGTTTTAACCATCGACGAAGCAAGTGGGACATTAATCCTGGCAAAGAATAATGCGAGGGACAGAGGGGATTCTTCAACGCTGAGTAAACCCTCGCTCATTGTCTCCAAGGAAAATGTAGAGGATAGTGGCAATGAACGCGTGGAGACTCTCAGCCAGAAACGCACAGGTAAAGCCCCTAATTCGCAGGGGATACAGAAAGGATGAATGCATGGAGTCTCTTCGCCAAAAACACACAGGAAATCTAGAAAGACGGAGTCAAATATGGTGGGTTTCCTCCCCACGAAATGCAATGGAAACATAGTCAAAACGAAGAGAGAGATGGAGTCCCAATCTGGTGGGTTTCCTCCCCACGAAATGCAATGGAAGCACAGTCAAACGCAGAGAGTGAGATGGAGTCCAATTATGGCGGGTTTCGTCCCCACGAAATGCAATGGAGCAAAGTCAAAATGTAGAGAGAGATGGAGTCCAAATATGGTGGGTTTCCTCCCCATGAAATGCAATGTAAGTAGAGTCAATGCATAGAGAGATGGAGTCCAAATCTGGTGGATTTCCTCCCAAGGAAATGCAATGGAAGCACAATAAAAATGCAGAGAGAGATGGACTAGAAATCTAGTGGGTTCCTCCCCATGAAATGCAATGGAAACAAAGTCAATGCAAAGAGAGATGGAGTCCAAATCTGGTGGGGTTTTCCCCACGAAATGAAATGGAAACACAATCAAATGCAGAGAGATGTGGAGTCCCCAAATCTTGTGGGTTTCATCCCCATGGAATGAAATGCAAACACAGTAAAATGCAGAGAGAGAGGGCATCCCCAAATATGGTGGGTTTCCTCCCCACGAAAAGAAATGGAAACACAATCAAAACACAGAGAGTAAGAACACGAATTCACCAGGCACTAAGTGAGCACAGGTTTGGGCTCATGCCTCCCAAACGCAGAGGTATGAAGGGAGAATTCTCTGTGCGGAGCCAGGAAAACGCAACGAAAAAAAATGGATTTCCTGAGTTGAAGAACAAAAACGTGGAGAAAAGAAGGAATACCCGCGGGGAACTAAATAAACTTTGTTGGGGTTCTTCTCATTCCAAAACGCATGGAAAACACAAGGAAAATTCTAGGAAGGGGAGAAGGGACATAGGTTCAAGACAAACCATCTGGAGCTCCCATGCTGGGCGTAACAATCATTCAAGAACGAAAATGCAGAGGAAAAATGTTGATCCCAAGACGAGAACTGAGGTAACCACTTGGCGAGATTAAGGAATGAATGCGGTGAAAAAAATGCAAACAATATCAGAGATTTGAAAACGAAAACAAATGCAGAGTTTACGATGTGAACACAAATCTGTAACTGGGCAAAAATGTACAGGCAACAAAAATAAAAGCAAGAACCCTTAAATTTTCGTCCAGCAACAATGGTGGATGAGAAAAACTTGTGGAAATTTTAATCCTATCACGAACGCAGAAGTTAGACAACTTCTCAGGAAACCCATTACAAAAGCTGAGTGTAAAGAAGATCGCAATGAACTTGAATGGAAAAAAAAAACCACAGGCTTTAAATTAGAAACATGGGCCTCTTCATTATCAAATCAATGGGAAACATAAATTCACACACATCCAGGAAACCATTACAAATTCCATGAACGTATAAATCCACATACAAAAATTTTAACTACTTTATAAATGCGAAATTTTTAACATGTGTACCGTAACCGGTAGATGGACTTGTTGATGATCTTCGGCTACTGACGATCCTAATTTATCCTGCATGCTAATCATTGAGACATCACCGGTACCTCTCAGCCAACACTAGGGGTACTCTTCTTCCCCCTGAGCCCCYCAAKCCACAAAGAGGCCATGCACACACCACCAGAGAAAAATCTATCTCCCAGCTCAYCTCACAAGGTCGAGCTACCAGTCTCTATTTGAGTTGGGTATCCCAATTCCCACAAGGAAAATCAATCAATGTAACATCCCGCTCTRGCGCACTGAGCGAACTTATTATTCGAGGACACTTGCTCGCAAGTGATCTGGATTATTGTGTTGTTAAAACTTTTGATTTTGATTATGAGGCGCTATGGATTGATGACATGTTGTTTTACCGCTTTGACATAGACAGGTGCTATTGACTCGGTTTTACTGAGTGTGCAGGATTACGGACCTAGAGGATGTCAAGGCATCGATGGAACCCCTTGGACTCCAGATCGAGTAAGGGAGTGTGCCATTGGAGTTTGATTGTTTTACTGTGATATTAGTGCATCTGACTGGATGATATGATATGGATATGTTTTGACATGATTTGTTGATGATGCAGGCTGACGATAGCTTGCCGACCAGACTCACATATAGAGTAAAGGCGTCATAGACGACTACCAGAGAGGTTGAGGAAGAGGTGTGGACAACAGCGCTGCCACAACCTACTAGCACTCCCACCATGGCTCAAACTGTAGGTTAACAATTACCTAGTTCGAGAGAACCCACGATTCCGTGAGGGTAGACTGCGACAATCGCTCACGATGATTCTAAGGGGCGCACAATAAGGAGGGGAACTTATTCCTTAGAATCCCTTAGTCTCCCACAATTTTACCTGCTCGAGTGCTGACTCTAGGGGTTATTGCTGTCTACCAAATCAGTCAAGAGGCGAGTGACACCCTTGGAGCACGTAGTGCGTCTTGAAGGGCACGTCTCGCAAGGGAACAAATGAGGCGAGTGGCACCCTTGGAGCACCTGGTGCGTCCTGAAGGGCACGTCGTGTTGTTGATGATAGAGGGATGAACCTAGATGGCCCTAAGACAAATAACATGTTAAGTAATTTTTAAAAACAATTTCCCTAATTAAATGTCACCCAGTACGAAATTTAACGCCTAAGTCTAAATTACGCTAGTTGTAAAATTTTGTCGTCTATAAAAAAAAAATAGTAATAAAAATAATAAAAATAAAAACAACTTAAATAATAATTATGATCTTCATTAAATCTTGTAACATGAATGGAGTAAGAAATTTAATTTATTCATAACAAAGGTAAAATTATGTTGGATTAAAATTAAGCAGGGAATTAATTGTTTTATTACCTTAAAAAATTAAAGTATACTAATTAAATAAGAAAAGGGAAAAAGGGTTAATTTTCACACTTTCCTTTGTGAGTTCTAAGTAAAAAGGGAAAGAGGAAAAATAAAAAAAAAGGAAACTAGGGGAAAGAGGTAAGATAAAAAGGGAAAAAGGGGAACTAAGGGAAAAAATGGAAAGTCAACTTAGGAAAGAATCTACCATTTAAGAGCTTCTAATTTTAAACTGAATTAGCAATTTAATAATATGGAAAGCCTTAAAAATTGTAAGGGAATTTGGGGACACCTAGGAGTAATTCTAGGAGTAACTCTAGGTGGGTGAGGGAAATAAAATAATTAATAAATTAAAGAAATTAAATAATAGAGGAATGAACGGGATGGGTGGCACTTGTACGGAGAAGAATTTTTAGGAATTTATTTTAAAAACTTTAATTAAATGAGATTTTAGGAAAGAGATGAAGTGAGAAATTCTATATAATGAAGGAAGGAGAAGGAGGAAGGATCATCTTTTGTTTGTGTAACGTTACGCTATAGAAATATCTACTTGACTGATTTACTTGTGGGAGTTGGGATACCCAGCTCGGAGAGGAGTGGTAGCTCGGCCTTGCGAGGCAAGTTGGGAGCTAGTTGTAAGCTTTGGATAGAGCGTGTTGCCCATTTGTGGCTCGGGGGGCTAAGGGGGAAAAAGAGTACCCCTAGCATTGGCTGGGAGGTACCGATGAAGTCTCGACGGTCGACAAGCAGGAGATGTACGGAGCACACAGGACGTCATTCAGAGAGGGCGAACAAGCAATGGTATGCTTCCTTCGTTTGAATTGTAGATTGTTGTAGGATTTATGATTTGGATCTGCATGATTGTTGGGTAGTCAAATTGGTTGCCTAATTTCATGACTAAAATTTTTATGGCCTAGCTGTTTGATTGGTTGAATGATTTCCCATGACCTTCGTTTCTCGGCATGTCGTGACTGCCCTATGGTGCTTATTGTGGCCATATTGGTTGTTTTCCTTTTGTCCCTAGCTCCTCAGTCCTTGCCTTAGCAGTTGGCTAGGAACCTAATCTACGATCATCGCCTTAGCGTTAAAAGACCTATGGATCTCAACACCCTGCTTTTCTGTGCGAGGATGATGAGCAAAGGACGAACATGTACACTGTCTACCTCTTTTGATGGTTTTTGGCTGATTAATGGTCTTGAGCCTTGCCGCGTCATTTACCTCTGAGATGGTTTTTCTTCTGTTAGCGAACTTCTTATTGTCTGCTACGATTTGTTACTGATCTCGTGACTGCGATAACCACTACTGTTCACTCAACCTTTATTTTTGGGGTGCAATTCGTTTTGAGGTAAACTCAACAACTTTTGGGTGGGTATCACTCAGATTTTTGTTGCTTGGAACCGGTAATTTGATAATGAAACTCAGCGCCTCTCTTCGGTAATTTTTACCTTAGTAATTACTTCAATATTCCTGCGATGGAATGACTTATCTCTGCATTTGTGAGTGATCCCTTACCTCTGCGTTGTTATTTATAAATTTATTTATTTGTGTATTTTTCTCCATGATTGGGAGACCTAGGACGCTACCCTCACTCCTCTCTCTTTACCCATTGAAATTGCCCTCCCTTGCTGAGCAAAATTGTGGTTCTTACCAGTGATTTCTCACAGCTTACACAATGAATTTTCCCTCCTACGCTCAAGGAATTCATGGTCATCTTAGCAGTGATTTTTCAAATCTTTTACATAGTGAATTGGCCCTCCTACACTCAAAGAATTTGTGGTCATCTTAGCAAGGGTTTTTCATAGCTTATACATAGCGATTTTGGCCTCCTACGCTCAAGGAATTTGTGGTCATCTTAGCCGTGTTTTTTCAAATCTTTTACACAGTGAATTTTCCCTCCTACACTCAAAGAATTTGTGGTCATCTTAGTAGGGATTTTTCACAGCTTATACACAACAATTTTGTCCTCCTACGCTCAAGGAATTCGTGGTCATCTTAGCAATGATTTTTCAAATATTTTACACAGCAAATTTTCCCTCCTATGCACAAGAATTCATGGTCATCTTAGGAGAGATTTTTCATAGCTTATACATAGTGATTTTCTCTCCTATGCTCAGGAATTCGTGGTCATTTTACCAGTGATTTTCACTGCTTTAACTAAGCTAGGTTTTACTCCTTGGTGAATGAATTCGTAGTCCTTTTTCCAATGATGTTGAATTCCTTAACTCAGCGAGGTTCTACTTCTTACCTCAGTGGAATCACAACCTTATTCTCTGTGCTTTCACCATCGTTTGCCTCTATGATTTTCTTTGTGGGCAAGTTGCAAGAGGGATTCCACATTTAACCCTAGTCGGTTCCTTCCCTATGCAATTTGTTTCCTTAACTAACAATGATTTGCCCATCTAAATGTGACAGAAGTTGTAATTTTGACCGTGATTCGCCCTTAAACTGAGACTGTGTTTTCCCTTAAATTGTTGGACTGTGTTGGTTTTTATTTGGACACGTTTGCCTTAAAGGTTGACTGAGCATTGCAGTTGAATGGATGGAATCGCCCTGCCTTGGTTTTGTGTGCACTGTACTGTATAGCCTTTTTCTCAAGTCAAATTCTGCATGTTTATATTTGGTGTTGGTTTCCTTAATGTGTTTGGCATTATCTCTCCCTAATTGCATATTGCAGTAATTTAGTAACAGTAAATTTAAATGATGGTTTGAAAGGGATACCACTACTAAATGACAATTGGAATGGCAGTAAACTTTTTTTTTAATTGACAGAAATTAATTAAGTAATAGGTTGAATGGGAACAATTTACTAAAAATTGGTTATTGAACTGGCAATAAAGTAATGACAGTGAGTTTAGGATTGGGAAGGAAATTTATTTTTAAGATAACATACT
>JASDQU011103463.1:2017-15474 GCA_032191745.1 Picea mariana
ACGTAAAGAAAGATGAGATGTTCCTTGCTTCTGACCTAGTTGTTAGACGTAAAGCAAGATGATATGTTCCTTGCTTCCGACTTGATGGTTGCGACGTAAAGCAAGATGATGTGTGACTAGTACTATGCTTCCGACTGTATAGCTGGGACGTAAAGCAAGTCTAGTTCCTTTCTTCCAACCTGATGGTTAAGACGTAAAGCAGGATGTGTAACTTGCTTCCGACCTGATGGTTGTGACGTAAAGCAAGATGATATGATGAGACTAGCACTGAGCTTCCGGCTGGATAGTTGTGACGTAAAGCCAGTCTAGTATCCTACTTTCGAATGGATGGTTGTGACGTAAAGTAGGATGAGTATCTTGATTTCAGCTTGAGTGATGTGACGTAAAGCAAGATGATGTGGTGCAGACCCCTAAACCCTTGGGTCGAGGTCCGCGTAGGATAGCTCTAAATCTGCCCTTTGAGTCTGATTGACTCTTTGGTTTCCCCTTGTGTTAGCGATATTTCTTGCTAGGGGATTTGATAGCGAAAGAGGGGGTTAAAACCCATTTGTCCTAAGTTTTGGGCGATAATGCGCCCATGATAAGCATCGAGCAGGTCCGAGCGGTCCAGATTCGCGCGCCCGGATCAACAGCGCGCGTTGGATTCCGGACCCCCCTTGTCTTTCTACCTTTAAGCAGGGGGGGTCCGGAATCGCAGGCGCAACTCTCCGACGGTTTAGATTAGTGCGCCCGGATCAACGGCGATGAAGACCATTCCGGACCCCCCCCCGCTTTTCTACCTTTAAGCGGAGGGGGGGGGTCCGGAATCCCAAATGCAGCTTTCCGACGGCCACGATCGAGGCACCCAGATCGACGACATTCACACGACCCACATCATCCTCAGCTGCTCTGCGCTTAAGCGCGCGTGGGCTCTTCTCCCGTCATATCATCTTCCAACCACCATTCTCCTGCTAACATGTGTCATCTTTCTACCTCTTTTCTATGGTCTGCGTGGTCTTCCTTTTCCTCATCATCCATATATCGTCTGCCACGCGTCTTCCTCTCTTCCACATTAGCCTCCCCTTAAATGTGTCCATCACATCGATCCTTCCACCTCCTTCGCTTGTCGCATCTCGCCATGTGTTCCCCCGTAATCTCTCTCTCCCCACTGTCATGGCCCCGTCACTCCGTTCCTGTGTCCCACCTTCCGCGTTGTTCTCCCCGCATATCCTTTGAGCCAGTCGGTTATTCCAGGTGGCTGCACAGGATTCCCTCCACGTCCAGAAGGTGTCGAGTTGGCCGGGCCATCCTCAATCTCAATGTTGCAATTATTGAAGCGGTTGGTGGTGGTTAGACATCTCCTCCGCCATAATGGGAAAGCACGGCCACGAATTTAAGGCACGTCGATTCGCCGTTGGAACTGTCAAAGAATTAAGATTGCGTCTGATATAAGTTGCACGATCTTTCAGATGTTGACTGTTAGAAGCCATGCAGACACAAATCTTTCAATGCACTTTTCTTGGTTCCGCTGCTGTTGTTGTTTTGAGTATATGAAGGCATTCTTGCCATTTTTGTATCTATCGATGGTAGAGCTAAGCTCCCAACTGTAAAGTTTCAGCAAATACTCTGGTTTTCTGGTTATGCCTCTGTGTTTGAGATTTCCTGGTTTATAACAAACAGTTCTCTCTTTTCCATCTTTGTTTCATCTTTTGCTGGAGGGTTCACAGTTGAAGGATTCACGTGGACTTAACAATCTTGTTGCGATAAAGGATTTGTTGTGACATCTTTGTATTCTCTGGTATTTGTGTTTGAATGTAAAAGGATTTTGTGTTTGAATACATTTCTTTCTCAGTCTGTTACACACCGGATGTCTGTGATAGACCTTTGCGCCCTTCTTGCATAAGTCTTCCGCCTACTCACCCTTTTACTACGACTCATTGTTTGGAGTTTATCAAGACCTCACTCTTTCATGCATGCCCGGTCTGGTTTCTGAGTTGACACGATGTTGTTCTGAGTTTTCCTCCATTTGATCGCCTTTTAAATAAATCGTGACATTAAACTGATGGGCTTCGGGCTCTGCTCCTGCTAGCAATCCAGGAGTGACCTCCGAACGCCAACACCTTGGGAAATACCTTTCACACACAATAGTGTATCCACAGGTCCTTATGAGTGTTCTCACATGATCAAACATGAAGCATCAACTCAGATCTCCCGACCCAAAATAGGATCGCGCCCTTCACTAGTTCAGGACTTCGGGTTTCACGATTTCGTGATCCCTTATGTCAAGGGTTACTATCCCTACAACCTCTGAAACCTGAATTTCCGAGCTCCGAAGCAATCAGCAAAGGTTGACTTTTCAACGGGCTTCTCACTTCATCGAGATTTCGGACTTCGCAATGTCGTGAATCTAGATGCAAGGCTCTCCGTCCTTCGACCTCCGAACCCCGAAACAGTCAACAAGGTTTGACTCCGCCAATTGAAAAAGACACGCCACTTGTCGTCCTTGCGGTTTTCTACCTTTTACGTAGACTCCTGCCACCTATCACTCTTCTGGGTTTTCGGGACTCTTGCTACCAAAGCACTGTCTCCTCCATTTCCCGACACCCGAAGTGCCGAAATCCCGAAACTCTAATCCACTTTATGTCACAACTCGCTACTTCGGGATTTTCGTTTCACTGTGCTCAACTCCTTGTCATAAGGATCCCCGAAATGTCGAAATGATCTGACGGCTTGTACAAAGAACAACCAACAGCCCAGGTAAATTCTGGATCCTAGAGTGGAAAGCTTGTCTACCTCTAACCACCCTGTAACTTTCCTGGATCCTACGGTCCATGCTACTTCGTGAATTCTTCACAGATAATTTCAACCACTTGTTTGTTCCGAACAACTTCCGTGAAACAAATCAAGGTTCTTTCACTGGAACTTAACTTCTTCTGGATATCTTTGACCCTTGTTCCCTTCGAAGTAGTTCGATCTTGTCCTCCTTTGAACACTTCAACACGCTACCCCTTCTGAGCTTTCTTCACAATTTCGAGTCTTCGAAAGGACTCTTGCACACACTCCTTGTGGCAATCCCTGAAATACCTTTAAGTATTTGAATTCTCAACTCTGTGAAACCTCCTCTCTGCAACAACAGTCCTTCAATTCACCCCTTGGTTGATAAGTTCTGAGCTTTCAGCCAGCCTACGCACACCTTGCATGGCTTCTATGCTTCACCTGCACTTTTGCGGAAATGAGAACAACGGTATCTCTCCTGAGCCTTCAGAGATAAACTCTGAATCTTCATCAACGCACTCCTTGCGGATGTTTCACTCCACTCCTTGTAGGAACTCTTACTTAGGAAGAGAAACAATTGAAAATCATTCTCTTTCTCTCTCAGACTTCCGCATTCAACATGAAATCATACATTCACACCCTATTAAAGAAAATTCATAACAAAGAGAATAAACAACCATAAGCATACCATTTAGCATGTATACATAGAGAACATCATAACACCATGAATCTGCATCAAAGCTTCATATATTAATTCAGAACTTCTGTACATGGGTTCTTCTCTACAACTCTCTACTAAAACTCTCCTCTTCTCTATGCTCTATGATACAATGCTCTCTAATGTTTCAAATGATACAAAGGTGAGGGTGTCTATAGTTGGTTTTCCCTCCTACGCTCCTAAATTGTCTAATCTTCATTCAAATCTACCTACTTTCATTAACTATTGCATAAATGCCTTAATGGTTTACAGATGAGAGCAATCGCTCAAGATCTATTTACAATATGCAAGTACGCTTCCCTTTAACCATTATATTTATGTTTCAAAAATATTTCAAAACGTGCATTGGTGGCCTTCCAGTTGTCTTCCGCCTTCATGCTCGCTTGACTGCTTACGATGCTCCTACATCATACTCCCTCGCTTGAAAATTTTCATGAGCTCTTGCACAGTTTGTCCATGCTTTTGAATTTCTGCTTCATCTTCCCAGCTAGCATCTTCAACTGGATGTCCCTTCCATTTGACCAAGTATTCAAAATACTCTTTTCTCCTGGTCCTCTTGTTGATTCTTTTGTCAAGTATACTTTCCATCTGTGGCTTTTTAGCTATAGGCATCTGTTTAGTCCATTGAACCTTTGTCTGTTCACCGTTTGTTCCTGCTTCTTCGACTCTGTAAGGGTACATATCTGAGATGTTGAATATCGATGAAATTCCGAGCCCATCGGGTAATTCAATCTCATATGCATTTGCCCCAAATTTCTTCAAGACTCTGCATGGTCCAATATTTTTCATCTTTAGCTTATTATATGTTCCCCTTGGGAACCTTTCTTTCCTCAAATGTGCAAGAATCAGATCACCAACTTCAAACTAAAGTTCTCACTTATGTTTATTTTCTCTATGCTTGTATTCATGGCTCGAACTCTGCAATTGCTCCTTGACTTGGCCGTGAAGTTCCTTCATTGCCTCTGCAAAATTATCTGCACTAGCACTTCTAGTTTCATTTTGTTCTGAATCTTTCAATTCAGAAACTCCCCTTAGCTGCATTCCATATACAATTTGGAATGGACTCTGCCCTATGCGTCTATTGATCAAATCATCATAAGCAAATTCCGCCTGTGGCAGAATATGATCCCATTGATTGTGTTGTCCAGTCACTAGGCTCCTCAGCAAATCCCCCAAGCTTTTGTTCACAACTTCTGTCTGCCCATCCGTCTGAGGATGATACACTGAGCTAAATGACAAACTTGTCCCCAGCTTTTTCCATAAAATCCTCCAGAAATGTCCCACGAACTTAGTATCTCTATCCGAAACAATACTCCTTGGCAAGCCGTGAAGTCTGACAACTTCTTTGAAAAACAGGTTTGCAATATGAGTTACGTCGCTAGTTTTCTAGTATGGTATGAAATGTTCCATCTTGGAAAATCTATTGACTACCACAAAGATTGAATCACAACCTCTTTGCGTCCTTGGCAATCCCAATACGAAATCCATGCTCACAGCATCCCACGACCTTTCTAGTATGGGTAATGGCTGATACAACCCTGTATTATGTCTTTTCCCTTTTGTGTGCTAACAAATTCTACATATGTCCACAAATTTCTTGACATCTGTCCTCATTCCTGGCCAAAAATATGAGCCATTCAGTTTCGAGAACATTTTGTCATGACTGAAATGTCCAGCCAATCCTCCACTATGTTTTTGTTTCAACAGATTCTCCCTCATGGAGCATTTTGGAATACATAATTGATTGCCCTTGAATAATAATCCATCTTGGATCATATATTCAATCCATTGGCTTCTATCTCTGAGAATTGGATTCTCATATGCCTCATACACTTCCTTAAAATCTGGATCATCTCTGTACATTTCTTTGAGGTTATCAAAACCCAATGTTTTGACTCTGAATTCCTGCATCAACAAACATTTTCTGCTCAAAGCATCAACAACTTTGTTAGCAATTCCATAAATATGCTTAACTACAAAAGTAAAATTCTGCATGAATTCAACCCATTTAGCATGCTTCTGGTTCAACTTCTCCTGTTGAGTCACGAATTGTAAAGCATGATTATCATTGTACAAAAAAAACTCTTTAGGAACCAAATAATGCCTCCATTTCTTTAGCGCTTGTATGACTGCATAAAATTCCTTGTCATATGTGGAGTATTTAACCTTCGCTTCATTCAGTTTCTCACTAAAGTATGCGACCGGCCTGTCATCTTGGCTTAAGACCGCTCCAATTTCAAATCCACTAGTGTCAAAGGAAAATCTCCCTGTGGACAAGTAGATCTCCTCAAAGAGCTAGACTCTTAACTCTAAGACAGAAAGTGCTTATCATGGTCACTGACTTCCTTTTAGATCTAGGTGGACTAGTGTGTGAAGAGGAAGGAGAAAGGAAGTACCTTTTACTGGTGTTTGTCCCTGCATGCTCCGAGTTGAGCTCCAATCTTTCGCTCCTCGATAAGCCTTGTAAACAAACAAAGTATGATCAGTTCCTACTCTATCAAGATTAGTCCGAAATAGGTATATCTACTAAAGAGACAAATTCATGTGAGATTGAACACGAATTAGAAAGAAACAGGCCAAGCAAATTATATTAATGAGGAAAAAACATTGCTTACAACCGTAGATGGATTGCAGCAGCTCTGCCAAGTCCTCCTTGTCTACCCCTTGCTCAAAAGATCCACGATCTGAATGATGATAGCTTCACCGATTTCACCTTATGAGATCATAGGTCTCTTTCTTCCAAAATATCTTTGTTCCAGCACCACTTATAAGATCATAAGTTTGGTGCGATTCTCCTTTTTCCAGTCCTCTTTCACCATTAGAAAGCTTGCTTATATAGCCTTGGAGAGGCTCAACAACTTGAGATATTCTTGGGGAAGTTGAGGATTTACCTCCTTCAGTTGAGGATCTGCCCTAAGATCATGGCTGGACTAGGGATTTGAATCCAACTACCTTCCAAGAATGAAAAGATCCTTCCCCCATTCATCTCAACAACTTAACTGCTGCCCAGAATAGGTAGTGCTCCCTCCAAAGGGCCATCAGAGCACTACAACGCTCCCTAGTAGGCTTAAGGGGGGCTCCAGCACTCCTAAAGACACCAGTGCTCCCTCAAAAGGGCCAAAGGAGATTTATAACGCTCCCAGATAGTGTAAGGGGGAGCGCTAGCACTCCTAGGAGAGATAAAGGGGGAGCGCCAGCGCTCCCAGAAGAGATATAGGAGAGCGCTCTCCTCCAAAACTTAGTTTTTTGAGTGTTTTCAGATGGAAAAAGGTTCATAAGCCTAGTTAACCTTTCCTCCTCTTCCAAATCAAGTGTTTGACATGTGACAAGTGTCCTCCTAATGTCGTTTACAAGCACGACATAGGCATCATGGCAGTATGCTTCCCTGACACTTGCGACACTTGTGAGCAAAATGCGACACTTGCGACCTTTGTAATGACGACACTTGCGACACTATCAAAGTGAGTATTTTTTATGTGTAACAGATTGCCCCCCAAAGTATGAATTTAGAAGACAGGAACTGATAACTGAAATGCTTTGTAGACGTTCAAGCAAGGGTATAGACGCAGAGAACCTGACAGAAGCTGCACACAAACATCCAACAAATATTATGACACGTTTCAAACCCAAGGCAGACATACCTATGCTTGGGTGATCAAGACTTGCAAGATATGGCCGCCATAAAATACACTGCGGATCCATAATTGTATTGATAAAAAGGTATAGCCACTGAAAATACACTGTGGATCTATACTCTTATGACATGAACTGATCGTAGCCACGAAGAATACACAGTGGATCTACGAGATGACAAGACATAGCCACAACCAATACAAAGTGGATCTATGTAACAGTATATGTGTCATTGTTCTAGAGGAATTTCGTCGTAACCTGGGAAAAGTACATATCAAAGAGATCACTTAACCCAGGGTCTTCTTACCAATCCCAATGTAGTACGAATCTAACCATGTGAATAGATGTCCTGATGTCGAACATGGAAGAAACCATTTGATTACCGGTCAATGATGTAAACCATTAACAAGTGCGAGGGAGATCACCATTAATGTCAATGATTCCCAAGGTACTATAGTACATTCCAACGAATGTGAATGGATGAGATGGAGTTGAACATCCGTGGAATCATCCGATCAGAGTTCAATGATGTAAACCCACTGTTGAATGTTGGGAGGCATGCCATTGAGGCATGCAGGTCCCAAAGTACTAACTAGTTTCTAAGTCTAGTTCCCGGATAATGTGTTGAAGTCGACAGGAGTAGACTCGTCGAAGGAGGGTCTTGATGTATCCCCCATCAACGACACGAAATGAACACAGAGATGTAATTGGTAGGTCAAATGAACATGGACTGACATGGTTATTGAGACAAGATATTTGTGATGGATAACTCTCGAGGCGGATACTTCCCTTGAATGCTGAGGCACAATAGTAGAAACATGACATGGACCAAAACTTGATGATGCAGTGGATGTTGTGACTTACGTCAGGTGACCCAAAGGAGTGAAGGAAACTCAAAGGATTGGCTCAGTGCAGAGGTTCAGCGTATTATAATGCGTGCAAAAGACAAAGTGTCGTGTTCAAGGGCGACTCTAAGAGTTACTTGGTAATGTTCTCACAAAACTATTTGGCTTGCTTCTTTCAATTTTTTCCCCCATCCAGATAGAAGAGTACCTCTTTTTAATTTAACGAGCTTGAGGAGGATAACACATGCTCGATAAAACACACCTTCGGTAAGTTCCTCTTCCTTTGTTTAACGAACTGGAAGAAGTAAGGGTTTGATCCCGTATGGGCCTGTCGATGTTTTGTTTAGCGAGTCCAAAGACAAAAAACTCGAAGGTTTTTCATGATTATAGAGTTTGGAAAAACACTTAAAAGAGAACTCTCTCAGTTCCTTTTTCGTAAAGTAGTCTGACGAGACCGAAAAAGAGATAAACTATCCCTCAACAGACATTTTCTTCAAATACTTTAACGAGTGTGAAGAGAACAAGGTCGCTCGGTAATATTTTCATCTTTAGAGAGTCTGAAAAGAACTTAAAGATGACTCTAGTGTTGTCCTTTTTCGTAATGTTAGTCTCGCGAGGCCGAAAAAGAGATAAATTATCACTCAAAAGACGCCCTTTCAAACAGTTTAACGAGTGGGAAAGAAAGCAAGATCACTTGGAAATCTTTTCATGTTTAGAGAGTCTGAAAAGAGCTTAAAGAAGACTACAGGGGGTTCCTTTTTCGTGTATCCATACAGGTCCGAAAAAGAGATAAAAGTCTACCCAGATGCATTCTCATGTATTTACAAGCACGAGAAAGAACAAAGACTAAGCTCGGTATGCCCCCAGCTTGAAAGCTAGTGGCTTAGCTCCAGAAAGATCATCAAAGGCTGGAGACATGCCCTCCAAGCTTCGATTCATTCATCGGATCTGAGGTCATCACCAATTTCTCTAGTAGATGAGAAAAAGGAGAAGGGTGGATGAAAAGAAGGTTCAAGAGAGGTGACTGTTTCATTTTTTAATGAGCTTGACATAGGAAAAGAACTATGCTCAGGGCCTCTGTTTCATTTTTTAACGAGCTTGCTACAAAGAAGAGAAACTATGCTCGTAGTTTTGTCTGGATCATGGCTTCCAAGAGGATAATGCTCTGGAAGGGTACCATGTCAATGGAGAAAACGTGGTCATTGCCTCTAGGAGATCTTCGCTGGATGGAAGATAATCACTCGAGAAGGAACACATATCGAGGGCCGTGATAGGAGTAAGGAGATCAAGCTCCAATAACCCTACTGAAGAGATTACCATGTCAACTATCAGATCCAAATCATCGGAAGTTGAGGTCATGGGAGACAACGCCACATAATTGACATGTGGCGAGGGTGATATTTTCTACATATAAGAACCACTTAGGGAGGTAACCCAGTCGGGGCTGATGAATGAAGGTTGATCAATAGTCACAATTCTTCCATCGTGAGGGAAAGATATCACACGAAAAAGGGTGGATACAAGAGCTTTCATAGCATAGACATAATCCCGCCCAAGGAGTAAAGTGAAATCCAAGGGGTCTCGGACTACCATGACATCGATAAAGACAGTTTTCCCTCCCAAAGTTATAGGAAAATGAGGAAGGATCCCTAAAGGTTGACTAGTTCTTCTGTTAAAAGCTAACAGATTATGTGTAACCGGTGCAAGATGCGAACAACCCAAAGCGTACCAAGCAATAGAAGACAAAATATTAATGGACGCACCTTCATCTATCAGCATTTGAGGAACGTCCTGACCACGAACCTGTACTGTAATCTGAAAAGGAATGTGGGAGGGAAGACGAGGTCTAGTTAGCGCACCCCAATAAAAAATGATGGCTTCAGTACTTGGAGGGGGTTTCACAGGAGAAGGAGAAGTGCCCCCCGGCACGGTAGTGTCTATATTAACGAGAAAAACATGGGCAGTATCGGGTTTACTCACTAGAAGGAGAGTAGGATCGACCGATGATTGGATCGGATCAACCAATGGTGGACTTGGATAGATCACTTTAGTACTCTTCAGAGGAAGAGTGGGACTGACCAAGGAAGGGACTGGATTAGTCACTTTAGCATTCCTCAATGGAGGAATGGGATCGATCGATGGCGAAACTGGATCAACCACTTTGGCACCCTTCAGAGGAAGAGTGGGACTGACCAACGAAAGGACTGGATCAATCACTTTGGCACTCATCAAAGGAGGAATGGGATCGACCGATGGCAGAACCGAATCGACCACTTGAGTTTCATTCTCCAAGGGAAGAATGGGGTCGACGGGTGAAAACGGATCAACCACTTTGGTGTCACTCTCTAACGGGAGAGTAGGATCTACCGAGGATGAAAACAGATCGACCACTTTGGCGTCACTCTTTTGATGAAGAGTGGGGCTGATCGATGACGGAACTCGATCAGCTACTTGGGTTCGTGGTTCAATCGAGGAGGAAACTAGATTGACCACCTGATCAACCGAACTGACCGGGGATGGAACCAGATTGACCAGTCCATCAACCAACGATGGGTTAGAGTGTTGGTGATGGAAGTCACTCCTGGATTGATTGCAGGAGTAGAGCCCGACACCCATCAGTTTTATGTCACGATTTGTTTAGTGGGGTGATCGAATGGGTAAAGACTCAAGAAGATATAGCTTTAACTCAGGAAACTGGGCCTGGTATGTAGAAAGCAAGGGAGGTCTAGATCCAGCTTCCGTCAGTAAGTTGATTAAAGGGTGGTAGATGGAAGACTTGTGAGAAGGGTGAGCAAGACTGCCTCAGGCAACAGGCCTTCGGAAGCTTGAAGGAGAAAAACTCAGAAACCAAGATCCTCTTGGTCCAGAGTTTCAAGAAGCTGAAGGGTGACTCGACTGGATCCTCCAATTCCAAGCCTTTATAGCGCTGAGAAAACATAAGAACTGATTAGAAACGCTGCAACTGTTGCAGTGATCCAACCTACATCATCCTACAACAGCGCAACTCGATTGGATCCTCCAATTCCGAGCTATTCTAACACAATATACAAAGAGATGGAAAAGAGGCTGACATCCATAAAGTAAGAAGTCTCAAATGCCTTATACATTAACCAGAGCGACCAACGCTTCATTAAAACTTTACAATCGGGAGCTTTGCTCAACTATCCCTTACAAAAATGGCGAAAACGCTTACATATACTCAAAACAAAAATACAGCAGCGAAAACGAGACACTGCAATTAAAACATTGCATCTGCATGTCTTCTGATAGCCTGCCCATGCAGACTCAAGATGATCGATCGCCTATGACAGATGCCATATTATCTGCGCGTGGCCCTAGTAAGGGGAGTAGCTGATCCATTAAGTGTCGAGCTAGCGTGTGCAGACTTCCTTCGGCTAGTCGAGAACTCGGGCATGGCTCTTTCGAAAAAAGAGGATACAGGACCCTCTCGAGCAAACGGCCTGCCAAACCCGCCATACTTTGCAATTAATGAGTGAGGCAAGGTTTCAACCACCCTCTCTCTTCTTCATTTACTCCCAGCAGGTATCGGGATTTAGATCACGTCGAATCAGCGTCTGGAGAACACAGTGCCCCCCCTCTGAAACTCAATTCAATGCTTTGGAACCCGAGTGGCCAAATGATAAACATTAGCGCCCCTCCTCTAGGCTTGTTCCTTTACGACCAGGTGCCAAAACCACGGGCCCGATTCTAGGTGCTATCGGCATTTCAGGGTTCAGGGTTTCGGGAAGTGAAATGATGAGGGACTTTTACCCCTCGAACTCCCGAATGTCGATATGCCGATGTGACCAGATCTTGCGCCACGCGTCAATGGATCGGACAACCCAGACTTAGCTTTAAAATATAGGCACTTTCTCTTACGCTATATATCGGGTAACTTGGCAGCCCCAAAATCCCAATGACCGTTGATCTGCTTCGTGGATAGATCTCGACTGTCGACAGCAAAACCTTGCTCGCTTGCTGGACTTGTAACTGGAAAAGGGATTCTCCCGTGTTGCGCTCGGGCGCTTCTCCTGCGACTTGCAGACTTGAATACTCTTGTGCCCGGACAAGAAATGTTACTAACATAGAGGAAATATTACGATAACCTTTTGGAAGTTGAAGTTTTTCCAAAAGAGAAGAAGCCTCGTCCATGTGATTACCTTTACATAACATGCAAAGGAACTTGACAGTTTTCTTCTTCTTACCAACTTGAACATCACTAGTTGACGGGGTATCATCGACATGACCGACAGAGGCCGATGACGTGGAGGACCACATTTCTAAGACCTGGGTAAGACCGGGGCAATCCCTCAGAAAGTGGTCACCCTTACAAAGGCTGCAAGGGAATTTGGGTTTTGGATTCTTCATTTTAATCTTGTTGACATCATCAACACTCCCAGTACTATTAACAGTAATTGGTTTCTTAGAGCCAACATCTGATGTTGTTGGGGCCTTCGTCCTTTTCGGGTTCTTCTTCTTCTTCTCTTTTCGTTTCTTCTTCTTTTGATCAACCAGGCTACTTGCTTTAGAGCTTTCACTAGGCAAAGAAGGAGAAATGGAAGGAGACTTGATGGACGAAGAAGGCGAAAAGTCGACATGAGGTTGATGTGTGAGTGGTGTATTGACATCCAAAGTATTAGGTGCAACTGAAACATTGGGAGGATTTGGGATCATCGGAGTGGGGAACAACCAAACTGGTAATCCGATGGTGAGTCCTAGAAGACTCAGTGTGGCAACATATGGAGGACCAAAGTTTCCAAACGAAGGAAAGGTATAAGGTTCCCCAGGAGAAGAGGTTCCTCCATTGGTACTCCCAGGATTCGATGCCATTAACACTGACTCAACCTAAGGTCCACTAAGTAAAACAAACAACACACGCTATGAATCTGAGAAGCAATCAATCAAACAAACCTTCCTATGATAAAACCACTAGTTGGTGATGAAATCCAACGTCGCGAGATCAAAATAGGAAGGGGCGAGGATAGAGCGGGTGGATCAGTTACGTTGGCGACCTGCTTAACGGACTTATGCCTTGGTGCAAGCTTCCACGCAGTAATTGTGGATTTACCCTCCAAGGAGCTCAAGTGAGTTTAACCAACATATGTTCCAGGTACAGTGAGACTTCCCTTCACTGTCACCTTGTGTGAGACCCTAAAGATTGTGGCTACTAAGGTCACCAATTCGTAGTCAACCCCTGGGCGGGTACAGTCGATAGTCCATTCGGAACGTATGGGCAGGATAACAAGTCCGAAATCAACCCGAAAGGCTCCCACACATAATCGTGGGTATACCTTCCAGTGACCCCCAATATACGATCCGACCACTACAAATAGTTGAACCACAGAGGGATAATCTTCGTAACTCACCCGAATGCGACCTCGTGCGTAACCCTTGTGTGAGAGGGGGATCCTAGCAAGCCAATACGACAATTGGATTTGACTCTCCCTACCGCAAGATACTAAGTTTGTTTGATAGCTTTGGAAAGTTATCCTTTCAACCTATTCCAA
>JASDQU011103465.1:0-21550 GCA_032191745.1 Picea mariana
TGGAAGATTTTGGAAAACCAATGAATGAATATGCCCTTTTTTCTCTAATTTCACAAAAACTAATGTTTTAAAACACTTTAGACATACCAAATACTCACAACTTGAAACAAAATATAATAAAAATCAAATATATTATATTTGAACGATACCTCCAACAAATTTGGGAGAGAAAGGAAAGTGACGTTAGTTTTTCTCATTGAATAAGTTTTTTCTTTAAAAGGCATACAATATGACACAAAATTGATTATTCAAGTCATCTTTGCAAATCAATTTTGTTTTAGACACGATGGTGTTGTTAAGGATAAGCAATTAATTGTCCACACAATTATAAGTTGAAATGAACCTGTTGTCAATTGGGTTTAGCTCGAGTGGCTGGGAGGCCCAATGATTGTTATCCTCCCTACCCAAGTTCAATTCCCACAAGTGACATGTTGAGCTCATAACAAGTATATTATTGTAATGACTTTGAGCCTTGTTGTTGACCAACCCTCTGCCCTGAAAGTTTTAGGGTTTACCCTAGGAAGAGTCAAAATGAAACTATAATGAATTTGTGCTTCAAACCTTATAAAGAATACAAAGATCTATACTTCGAACCTTAGAAGAGATGCATAAAAATTTGATTTTATAGTAAATCTTTAATATATATATTTATGTGTGTGTGTGTGTGTGTGTCTTTTTTCCTGTCAATGGTGGACTAATAAAATATCCTACACATTAAACATAATACTTTACATAGACATAACATAAACCTTATATTAATCTCTCAAATAAATGCAGAATATTAATGTTGATGCAATATATGTCATAATTTGGTGAATAGTTATTATAACTATACAAATAAATTGAGTGGGCCTAACAACATTTCCTTATAGTAATCTCTCACAGAAACCTTATATTAATGTGGATGTCCTATTACATATATTCATAAATGCATGAATAGTTGTTAAAACTATACAACTGAATTGAGTGGGCATATCAAGTTGTGTTTGGAATATGAGAGGCAGGCAATGTGTGTAAGCCTAACCTCACACAGTGCCATGGCCAAACTGTGAGAATTGTTGGAAACCAATAGCACCATGACCAAATTATGAGAATCGTTGGAAACCAAATATGTTAGGGCCGAAGAATGTAATAATAGATTTGTAGATGACTTAGAGATGGCACACTCAACCAAAATTGTGATTGCAATAATCTTCAATCGCTTTAACGATTCATTTTTTTCCTCGAATTCAATCCTGTGACTTGTAACATCCTCTACTCACATTCAATCTTGTGACTTGTAACATCCTCTTCTCACATTCAATCCTGTATCCTATAGTGGTTGAATCAACAACAAAAACAAAATAAATATTTTTGTGTTCTCTCTTGTGATTGGAAAAATATTTGGTGATTTTTTCTTCTTAGTTATTGCTTATTTTTCGCTATTGGATGACATTGGCCATCAACATAGCATGGAGAATAAGGGAAGAAGTAACGATTTAATGGTAGTGAAGAAATGGAGATGAGAGGGGATTAAAGAACTAATCCATTTTCCTTGGTTATTTAGATCACTAGAGCCATATGAAACTAGTTTGGTGGTTCATTTTCAGAAAGAGAAGTATTTTTCTTAATTTATATATGAATGCATGTACTTCTCTATGCGATACCAAGATTGAAATGTGTAAATTGAAGAGATGATAATAACCTGAATAGAATCTGGTGTGGGAGTTCTCAATGTGGTGAAAAAGTAAAGAGACATTGCTAAAACATAGAAAGGCATACCCGTTCGAGCGTGAGTCCGTCCTGGAGGAAGGAAGGGAAACATTGATTACCCACCAGGAAAAAAAAGTAGGCATGGAGTCAAACACGATATCCATAGGACACATGGATGATATATGGCAAGTTGTAATTCATTGTAGATATGGGACAAGTGGTGCACTGCAAGTGGGCAATGACAAACGACGAAGGTTGAAGAAGGAACTTCCCCTTAAAGAACACCTTCAGTGTAACAAGGTCAATGGGTCGTTTCCATCCGTTCAAAGTGGTTCTATCATTCTCAATCCCTCTCAGGGCCCACATCCGTGGCTCCTATTTTCAACCGATCAACCACCTATATTTTCGGCGGTAGGACTAGAAAATGAATAGACTGAGCTTTAAGTAATCAATAGATACACTAGCAACAACCACTTTAGAAAAGTGATTGATATACGTCGATCAACGCCATTAATTTTAAAAGATGAAAAATAATGTCAATTGTATATCAACCACTTTTCTAAAGTGGTTGTTGACTGACAATGGGTTTTATGTGAGTGATAAGATGATAATATAGATATTTCAAGCTATATTCATATTGTCAATGTATACACAAATAGAACTATTTGTTTGGGTAGGCCAAAGAATTTGATGTGATGAGCGCAAATTATTTTTCCTAACCATACATTACTTTCTTCAAACGTTTAAATATATTTATTCATACTATTAAATTGATGCTCCATTTAAAACCCTATCGTCCATCGCTTTTATTTTATTTTGGTGTTCGCAAGGCTTCTTTAAAAGTTGGATCCCGAGAGACAGCGCGATTGGTAAGACAAGCACCTTTCTCCAATGTTGGGAGGAGGTCTTGAGGTCAAACCCGGCTGGGTCTCCGGGACGAATTGTAATGGCTGCTTGAGCTAGTCTGGATACAGTGAATGTAAATGATTTATATCTCTAATATAAATCGAGTAATTTCTATCGGAAAAAAAAAAGGCTTATTTAAAAGTGCTCACTTTTCGAATAAATGTTAGATATCGACATTTTACAATCAATGTAATAACATTTTTCAAATTCAATAGAAACTTTATGGTCAAGTTATATGGATTTTGTTAAGGTTTATTAAAATCAGTTATAATTGGATATTTTGAATATAGAAATTGTTATTTGGTTGAAAATTCTTTGAATGTAATGAATATTAGCGTGGTGTTACTTTACAATATTTGATAATATGATTTTCTCCATAGCAGGTTCACTAATAGATTTCAAATATATTGAATAGTTGTAAGTCAAAATAAATTAAAAGATTGTAAAAAGTTATCGGGACCCCACACTTACAACCCTACGCACTGGCGCTTTTCCATTATTCAACAGTCCAGAAATTTTAATTGTCTAAAAGATAAGAGCAGTTCAACTAAGAGTCCTTATTCCATTATGAAATAAATGCTCAAAATATCGTCTTATATAAGTAGAGAGTTGTTGTGATTTATTAAATTACAACACATACGACACTAAACATAGAAAGGTCAACTTTCATTAAACCTACGCAATTGACTATGATATGATTACTTGCTCTCTTATACTTTTATTTGACCTCTTGATCGATCAATGGAGGGACTGGTAGCAGGTTCGATGGGGAACAATCATATGTTGATGTCCATGGTGATGTTGATGTTGATTCTCATACCATTATATCTTTTTGTGTCCTCTTTATACCATCAAACTACACGTACAAAAACTCTTTCCTTCATTTTTTTTTTAACCTTTTCTTATTATTCATCTTTGAGGCAAGCCTATATTCTTAGATTGATTTTTTTAGTATGCTTGTAAATGATTGCAAGCCTATATTCTTAGATTGAGGAATCAATTGGTTTTTTCAATTGAGTATTTTCTGAGAAAAAACTATTTTATGAGTCTTTTAATTAGGAAAAAGGATTATACACCATTCTTAAAATATCTCCACTGCATTTTTTTTGGATTTTTTCATGGTATATTATGAAAATAAAAATTGTATGCCATTGTATACTTAAATATGAGGAGAGGGAATTTGGGTTATCAAAGTTTAACGCTAAAACCAAGTATCACATTAATTTTCAAACTAATCATAAGCTTGAATTCCTTGGTAATCCCTTTTCGAAATGGAGAGATACCTTAAAACCAATCTTTATAATGGAGTGCATGTTTTGTCATTTTTATATTTTATGTAAACCTTATTCACTTCTCAAATAAAGTAAATGGCTTAGTAGAGAGAGTAGATGGATTTAGAAAGGTATGAGGTGTTGATTAATTGGGTTGGTTGTCATTGATGTCAACCCTTGAAGCAAGTCCGGTAACAAATTCTGGTAGCCCAACAATAGGGTTAAGGGATCTAAGTTTGTTTGATGTATAATGGTATGAAGTTTATTATATTTGTAGGTAAAATTATTCTAGATGGATAGTACATATCATGCCATTTCTGATGATATGTGGAACATCACATAACTCTTCACAGTTAGAGAGTTATGGCCTTGTGAAGTTGGAGAACCCTCATGAGTTATCTAGAAGTCAAAGAAGTCAAAATTATTCTAGAAGCTCCTAGAAGAAGTTGACTAGTCAAGTGAGTGAAACTAGGAGTTAATCATGGGTTAAGTTGTTGCAATAAGAAAATAATTAAAAATAAATTAATTTCAACTCGAAGTGGAGAATTTACTATTTGTAGCAAAGTGGGTTAGAACAGGGTTAGCCCTAAAACAAGGAAATTGGGTTAAGTTGGTTAGAAGGTAGCCCCTTGAGGAAGCTACATGGAAGTATAAATAAGAGAGCAAGGCTCTCCTATTAGCACCTATTGAGTACAATGAATATCTATTATTGTGTAAGGTTTATTGCAGGTACTCATTGGTACATCTGAAGTTGCGCAAGTCTGAGGTAGCACGAAGGGTTGACAGAAAAAGTTTCAGAGTTACAGAAATACTAAAAAAAAAAAAAAAACCCTAGTTTCTGAGATCTATGCGGGCTAGCAGTATAGTAGGGTGTGTACGTACACGGGCTAATAGTATAATAGGGGGCGTACATGAGGGTAAAGTCATAAAAACTTGAGAAGATGAAGATACCGGGTCTCTAGAGTCTGAAAGTAAGCTCCCAAGAAGGTCTGCAGTGATAAGGTACATCAGATCTATCTACCGGTCCTAAAGGTATGTTTTATTTCTATGAGTAGTTGGACTTTGTTGTCTACAAGAGAAATGGCTATGGGGGTTTGAGGATTTTCCCTAGAGATATTATTGGTTGCATGGGACTTTTTGTATAAGTCATATCTACAGAAATGCAGTGCTAGTATAATCAATATTTGTCATTGATACATCTTGTTAGTGTTGAGGCACATCTTGTATTTCTTGGAATATGCTGTAATGTTCCCAACCAAATCTGATGTAAATATCAGATTAATGTGGTTGAGAAAAATTTTCAAACACTTGGTATACAATCCCTCAACTCTGATGCAGGAGCATCGCTCCACTTCAGTACGCGCCAGTTAAATTCACGCGTGGTGCGCATTCAAGGAAAGAGAGGCGTCACCGTCTCATTTTTGCGTCGAAAATCCAAGGCAAGATCCAGGCATTTAATAAGGACGAGTTGGAGGAGCAAGATATGCCTTCACACAAGCTGGATATCAGGTCGACATTAATAGGTTGACGACAAGAGGGATATGCATCCAATTTGGAGCAGATTGCCATCAGTGTAATTTTCCCTTCGATAGGCATCAGGGATGGTGATTTGACACCACTAATTTATCTTGCGAGGGAAGCTCATAGAGCCCCTCTTGTATAAATCTTTGTATTGTAAGCAAAGTAGAGGTTGGTTGGGTTGGCTGTAGGTTAGAAGTTAGACGATAGAGGAGAAACACAGAGAGTCGAGACTCAGTTGTAGCTCAGACTCCACCACTATAAACTGTCGTTCCACTGTTAATAGAAAATGACAATTTTTCCTATTTTACATTTCTGTGTAATGGATTCTGCATTGTGAATGTCTTTTACATGCATTTGGATTGTAGATGAATGTTAGGAATCATCTGCAAGGATAGAGAAGTCGTCTTCTATCCGAGAGTGTGTTGAGTTAACTTTGGTTCTCTAGGCTAAGTGCAAGGAGTGCGTGATGGAGGGAGGAAACTCTGTGAGTTGATGCAAAGAGTGCGTGTCTAAACTCAGTGGAGTCAGAAGAGAAGTTGTCATGAGGACATACCAGATTAATTCACAGACTCAAGGAGAAATTTCAAGGTGGTTAGGTGCCTTGGAAAGAAAGACTATGTGAGAGAAGGCACAACTCAGAGTTATTGGACACTCTGAAATACTCTACCAGGAGGGCTTCGAACTAGTGTGAGCATCCACAGGAGAAACATTGTGGGAAGTGCTGGAGAATCCCAGAATTGTTGAACATTATGGTGAAGGAAGGATTTGCAAGAAGCGCATCGACAAAGGAAAGGAGATGCCTTAAACCTTTCCCTAAGGTGAAGGAGAAGCCGTCGAGAAGCTTAGCCGAGCGTAAGGAGTGCGCCCAAGAAACGTAAGTCCATCTTACAAGCTCAGGGGGGAGAGAGAGAAGCTGCCAGGAGGGCACGCAAAATTTCACGAAAGAGCTGGGAACTGTGAAGGTTTTCAAGCCGAGCAAAGTCACAAAAGGAAGTCTGTACAGAACTCTGCAAGGAGTGCAGAAGGAATTTCGAGAACAGTCTAAGTCTCAAAAGGGGAATTTGCACTAAGTGTGCAAAGGAGTCGAGGACTTGCCAAAGTCCCAAGGACAAAGAAATCATCCATCGCCGAGGAGGACACAGGTGGCGGAATATTAAGAGGTTTGGGTGAAGGAACTTCGGAAGGTCTTCCAAGAGCAGATAGAGACCTTCACGAGGCCAAGAGGCGCAAAGTAATTATGGACCATTGGATCTAGAAGGCACGTGGCAGAGGATCCACGCAGTTTGCGAAAATTCGAAGATTGAACACCCGAGACAGGAGCTTGCGAAGTCTGAGTTCACGAAAGTGATCACAACCGTTGATCGTGAGAGGAACGTGGACCATAGATCTAGTCCAGAAGAATTCGTCGATTCGAAAATCGAGAAAGAGGAGCAAGTCGCTCATGAAAGTTTCGAAGTCTGGGGTTGTGAAGGGAGTTGGCCCACGGTCATAGTCTGTGGTCACATCAAGGAAGGAGCCTAGCATAGAGAGATAGCGCTATCGACGTTGAATTTTGAAAGCGCTAAGGAGAGGGTCCGCGGGTACCACATAACTTGCGCGAGAAAAAGGACCTGTGACAGAATTTCAGGTTCCCGGGAGGAATCTAAGGAGTCACTTTGACTCATCACATCAAACGATCCTAGACCGAGAGGTCGAGTCAGCCCTTTGGAGGGGAGGTTGACGCCAGAGTGGTATCCAAGCTTATTTTTTCTACAGATCATAGGAAAGGGGACAGAATGTGATGCTCTGTTGAAAGTGTTGCAAGGTGTGCGACAAGATGGTAAACAGCCAGGTGGGCTACAGGTGAAGCAAGATGGTCATTGGAAGCTATGGGCACGGTCAAGGGGAAGTCTTCCTGCAGAAGAGCAAAGCGGAGATAGACAAGGAGCTCGGAGAAATCAGAGTCCAAATGGAGACATTAGCATTCAAGATGCAGCAAGAGGAAAAGGTGCATTGGAGATACGAATGCCTTTTGAAGAGAACAACTAAGTGGTCTGTTCAGAAGTTGTTGGCCAGGAGGCAGCAACAGAGTTTGAAGAGGTGGACGAGGCATGCTGAAAACCTCGGTCATAAGGGAAAGAGATATGGAAAGGGTCTTGTAGGTTGCCAGGTGGGAAATGATAAGGGATCAGGGAATCTCGTAGAATGCCAGGTGGGCAGAGGAGACATCCCAGAGTGTCAGGTGGGCAAGGGAGAAGAGATGAGCTCAGCCGAGAGTTCACTGATAGGTCAAGAGGAGGTAGAAGAGAAACCTCACTCAGATGAAGATTCACACAAGACTGTGAGTCGTGTAAATGAAGATGATGAGAAGTTAAAAACTTTCGTCGTAGAGGAGGAGGATTAGAGGATTGTCCTGATCATTAGAGGAGTCGAGATATTCCTACCAAGCAGTCGAGGAGAGGCTAGCGTAGAAGTTGCAGAGGCAACGAGAGGACAACAAGCCAAAACTATCACAGAAGAAGAGGAACAGATACTGATGTATGTCCCAACAAAAGGATAACACCCAGTTGAGTTACTCACTCAGTGGGAATTGGAGTTAAAAGCACTGCAGGATTGGTTGGGCAATCCAGAACCAGGAGGTGGCTACAGAGATATAGCCATGCCGGAGGAGATACACCGACACGAGTTGTAGTTGGTGGAAGATGGAACAGAACTAGCTAAAGAACTGACAGGAATCGATCTGCCAAGAGAGGAAGTTGGGCAGCAACTCAGTGATGAGAGGTCTACAGGAGGGAAGACTGCAACATAGTGGCGAGCTAAGGCCACAAAGGGAGAAGATGTCTTGGGAAGTCAATGTGATTTACCCATTGACAAGGGAGGAGTGCAGCAAGCTAGTCCGCAACACAAGAACCAGTCAATGAAGCAGCTGAACGAGGTGATCGAGGAGATCAGGAAGTTGTTGTCGAGGTCAGCAATAGAAGCGGTTAGCACGAGGAAGCTAGACAGAGAGGAACCTGCATGAGAAGTAAGGATGATGCAGGAGCAGGAGTAGCAAAGCAGAGGAGAAGAGAAACAACTCCAAAGGAAAGTTTGGGATTCAGGTGGATTCAACCACACTGGAAATCTCATGAGCAGGAGGTCATGATTTTCGTAGCCATAGAGGATGATGCAGGAGCATCGCTCCACTTCAACATGCGCCAGTCAAATTCAAGCGTGGTGCGCATTCAAGGAAGGAGAGGCATCGCCCTCTAATTTCTGCCTCGAGAATCCAAGGCGAGATCCAAGCATTTAATAAGGACAAGATGGAAGAGCAAGATATGCTTTCGCACAAGCTGGAGATAATGTCGCCATTAATAGGCTGACATAAGGAGGGATCTGCATCTGATTTGGAGCAGATTGTCATCATTGTAATTTTCCCTTTCGATAGGCATTAGGGATGGTGATTTGACACCACTAATTTAGCTTGTGAGGGAAGCTCATAGAGCCCCTCTTGTATAAGTCTTTGTATTGTAAGAAAAGTAGAGGTTGGTTGGGTTGGTTGTAAGTTAGAAGTTAGACAATAGAGGAGAAACACAGAGAGCCGAGACTCAGTTATATCTCGGACTCCACCATTGTAAACTGATGTTCCACCATTAATAGAAAATGACAGTTTTTCCTATTTTACATTTCTGTGTATGGATTATGCATTGTGAATGTATTTTACATGCATTTGGATTGTAGATGAATGTTAGGAATCATCTGCAAGGATAGAGAAGATGTCTTCTATCTGAGAGTGTATTGAGCTAAGTTTGGTTCTCTAGGCTAAGTGAAAGGAGTGCGCGACGGAGGGAGGAAACTCTATGAGCCGAAGCAAGGAGTGTGTGTCTGAACTCAGTGGACTCAGAAGAAAAGCTGCCAGGAGGGCATACCAGATTAATTCACAGACTCGGGGATAAATTTCAAGGTGGTTAGGTGCCTTGGAAAGAAAGACTATGTGAGAGAAGGAACGAATCAGAGTTACTAAACACTCTGAAATACTCTGCCACAAGGGCATCGAGCTAGTGTGAGCATGCACGGGAGAAACATTGTGGGAAGTGTTGGAGAATCCCAGAATTGATGAACATTCTAGTGAAGGAAGGCTTTGCAACAAGCGCATCGACAAAGGAAAGGAGATGCCTTAAAACTTTCCCTAAGGCGAACGAGAAGCCATCGAAAAGCTTAGCTCAGCGCAAGGAGTGAGCCCAAGAAACATAAGTCCATCTTACAAGCTCAGGAGGGAGAGCGAGAAGCTACTAGGAGGGCACGTGAAAGTTCAGAAAAGAGCTGGGAACCTTGAAGGTTTTTAAGCCGAGCAAAGTCACAAAAGGAAGACTGTGTATAACTCTGCAAGGAGTGCAGAAGGAATTTCGAGAACAGTCTAAGCCTCGAAAGGGGAATTTGTGCTAAGTGTGCAAAGGAGTCGAGGACTTGCCAAAGTCTCGAGGACAAAGGAATCATCCATCGTCAAGGAGGAGACAGGTGGCGAAAGATTAAGAGGTTCGGGTGAAGGAACTTCAGAAGGTCTGCCAGGAGTAGATAAAGACCTTCGTGAGGCCAAGAGGTGCGAAGTAATTCTGGACCGTTGGATCCAGAAGGCACGTGGCAGAGGATCCACGCAGTTCGCGAAAATTCGAAGAGTGAACACCCAAGACAGGAGCTCGTGAAGTCCGAGTTCGTGAAAGTGATCACAATCGTTGATCATGAGAGGAACGTGGACCGTAGATATGGTCCCGGAGAATTCGTTGATTCAAAAATCGAGAAAGAGGAGCAAGTCGCGCACAAAAGTTCTGAAGCGTGGGGTTGCGAAGGGAGTTGGCCCACGGTCATAGTCTGTGGTCACATCAAGGAAGGAGCCTAGCATAGAGAGCTAGCGCTATCGGCGTTGAATTTTGAAAGCGCTAAGGAGAGGATCCACGGGTGCCACATAACCTGCGTGAGAGAAAGGAGGACCTATGACAGAATTTCGAGTTCCCGGGAGGAATCTAAGGAGTCGCTCCGACTCAGCACATCAAAGGATCCTAGACCGGGAGGTCGAGTCGGGCCTTTGGAGGGGAGGTTGACGCCAAACTCTCTTGAAATCACTTCAATACTTGTTTCCCCACTTATCTCAAGTTTAAGGGTTCAATATTACGTCAAACACATCATATGCAACACCTAATCCCTTCCCAATGAGTGGTTGTTCTGAATTTATGCTTGTTGTTATGTTTATTTGCAACTGGTTGGTTGGAGTGTTTTGTCAAACACTTTGCATACATATGGTTGCAGCTTTCATCATTGGTTTTGTTTCTTATGTATGGTGGTTTTTGGGCATGAAATGACATGTAAATTACACAAGAAATGCATAGGAAACAATACTAAGAAACTCCAATACACAATGAAGCCAAAATAACTCAGATCTGATTTTATTATTTAATTTGTTAACCTCAATACATGGGTGAACAGATTGTTGACGACGATTTTGGTCAACAATATTTAGCCAGCAAAGTGTTGCCAAGCTTCCCCTAGAATGAAATTGCTCGCGCATGGTTTCCCCCACTCTCGTCAAAAGTGGCACGACCGACTCGACGAAACTATCATGACTCTGGATCTATTGTTCATATAGCTTATTTTCGGGGTTCTCCGCATTCTTAAACTTGTCATTTATATACTCATAAACCAGGTCCAAATATATTTCTCATGCCTCTCTCTTTTCCTAATCCACTCCATATTGTAAAATCATTATATAAGATGCCTTACCATCATATAACTTCTTTATGTTCCATGACTCACCTTACCTTCATAGCTTTTAATAAATGGAAAGTAAACAATTATTAAAGTTTCATGTCATATTACTTCCTTAAATTTTCATTGACCCACTTTTTCAAATATCCCTCTCTATGGTTTAATTATACCAAACTTTCTTTGCCATATCAGGAAGCAAAAAAAAAGTAACGTGGCTATGGATGGGATTTTAGCATGTAAACACATGGGTATAAAGAGTCAATGATTATTTGCTTTGAAGAATTAGTGGATATGACAAATCACCATTCTCTTGTTTTAGATTTGATATTACAATTGCGGTTTCTACTAATTCAATATGTCACATTGTGATAAGGAGAAAGGCACTCAATGGCCACTTTGTTGAAGACCTGGATGAAATAGACGTATCATTTCATAATGGATATTTACTTTACGGTTACTCTATGGATTAGATCCTCCAAATGGAAATATGTAAATAGATTTTTAAATCCGTTGTTGAGCTTTATAAGGTTCTGGATTATACCAAGTATAAAACAGGTACCTTGGAGATCTTTTGAACTTCTTGTGTCATGTATTCCGGCAGCACTATGGAAATCCTCCCTTTATGATGACATAAAAAAAACGACCTGGATGGATACGATCCACATTTATCACCAAATCTCATCGAAGGATTTAGAAAAAATACAAAGTGCGCCATTTAACACCCAATGAGGACGCTGAAGCATTTCTCTGTTAACATCGCTGCCATAAGGAGTAGCTATGAAACCTTTGAAAGTTTAAAATGGTAATGGAAAGCATTGGATATTTGGGTTTCAATTTTTATCCAAATTTTAATAGTTGAATCTATAAATAACGTCCTATATCACAGTCCCGTGGTGATGCATATATATATTTCAAATGAAAAGAGCAGTAGTCCACCAGAATTTTAGAAAGAGGACAAGGTTCATGCTTATGAGAAACAAATTCAAGCCATTTTGAACTCGTTTAAGCAGAGAAAATCCGCTCTGCAACAACAACAGGGATAGCAATAGCTTCCAAATCAGACTGTCAACCAAGTGCAATCTATGCAGCAATAGTTTTGTCATGTATACCGACAATGTCCACAACAGGGATTACCACATATTCCACTCACCTGGTTGTTGGGATAACTTCCAAAGTATCCAACAAAGCTTATAAAATTCAAGTCACTCCACTACGCTCAGATTTTGATAGCAATGCAAACCGGTGGAGAAGTAAATCTAATACGTTTACTGTCTCTGTTGCTGCTCAATTGTGACGGGATCCATTACAAAAACAGAGGGCCTTCATTTTGCTGTGGTTGCTACTCGTTTCAATGAAATTGTTACTAAAACCCTTGTTGAGGGTGCTTCGGAGGCTTTCAGAAGACATTCTGTCAGAGAGGAAGATATTGATGTAATCCGGGTGCCAGGAAGCTTTGAGATTCCCTTAGTTTCCCAAACACTGGGGAAGTCAGGAAAGTATCATGCGGTGATGTGCATGGGAGCTTTGGTTAGAGGTGCTACTACACATTATGACGTCGTGGCAAATTCTGCAGCATTAGGAATAGTTTCTGCTAGTCTGAATTCAAGTATACCTGTGAGAATATGGAACAGGCTCCTGACAGAGCTGGGGGAAAGGTTGGAAACAAAGGTGTCGAAGCTGTTGTGATTGTGATTGAGATGGATTCACTATTTCAACATCACATCAAATGTTAAAATTGGTAAAGAGAAACGCCCTTCCTATATGGTCAGCATCTGGGCAATAGATCCAGAGAAGTGACAACATTGGGTCTTTGGTTATTGGTTCTGACATTGAAGGACTCTTGCAGTTAGAAATTCTTTGCAAGGAGCTGAGAGATGAAAGGGACAGACTACATAAATCATTGTTAACGGAACAGTCAAAGAAATGCCAGGTGATCAAGATTAAGCAGAGGTCGATGAACTGATCAAAACTTGGGAAAAGATAGGAAACGTTTTGAGAATTTGGATCTGGAGCTAAAGAACTTCTCAGACCGCCTAGGATATTTTCAGGAGGATGCTTCAGGAGTGAGAAATCGCCACAAAGTAGTCTTAAAGGATCAGCCCCACGCACTGGGGGAGGTTATATCAAGTTGGTACCTACGGATCCCAGATTTCCAAAAATGACTGTCATGGTGAGCAGTTTACCAGGAAATATGAAGAACCAGTTGCAAGAAGGTGACCTCACACTTGAAAGTGAGTTGATAGCTGCTTCTATTGAGGTATGGAGACCAGAGAGTTACCTTCCACTGCAATTGTTAAGCATAGTCTGGAACAAGGTGGAGAAATTGAAGCACAAACTGCAGCGATTTTGTTTGAGCATGCAATTCACAGTGCTGATTTTCCATATGAGGCATTGGCTTGTCTACCAAAGGTTCCATGGAAAATACCTATTAAGGATTTGATCCACAACTCCAATTCTCCAAGACACGGATGGGCGAAACACTAAGTTTGACAACAAATCTGCTGGCGAAGAACTTGATAACGGTTTCATTTTCTTTTTTACAATTAAAATTATATTATTTTTTCTAATTTTGAAAGGAGGCGGTTCAAGACAATTCGCATAGGCCAGTTCGTTCCAGAACTACCCTAACTAATCATCCAACCATTTAAAGGAAGCAGCGAACAACTATTGGGGAAGGTTTTTTGAAGAAGATAATTTTAGGAGAAAACTTAGAGAAATAAAATTCTGAGAGAGAAATTTGGCAGAAAATTCAGAGAGAGGTATGCTTGGAGTGCTGTGAGGACTGCTTCATTTCATTTTTATTTTACATCCTCAACAGGGAGGGATTGATAAAATCGTTGACAGCAAGGGGTCTTGCGAAGTAGCGATAAGGATAAAGCAAGGATGAACTTGTTGGCCTTCATAAGGTGAATGTTTACTTGTTAGTTTGTTGTATTCAAGCTCGATTTTATTCGATGCTAATCGGTTTCTATATACATGTTTTCTCCTTGTGATTCGTCTTCATTGCTCCATTCCACTTCTGGCACAACTTTTTTCTTTTCCTTTTTGCGCTTGGTCTTTCTATTGTACATTGTTCTAGAGGGGCTAAAGATCATATACCTAGCCCTAATCTACACAAAGAGTTTGTATGGGAAACATTTTAAATGAAAATCAATTTGTTTTTCACTCTAAAAGCTATTTTTTTGTTATTTCTTTAAAATCTTCAATTTTACTCATTTTTATTAACTTAACACTTTAAATTCAAAATATAAAAATTATATAAATTCAAAATAACATAATGCCCTATGGTTACTAGATGTATATATATTTCTTTTTAAAGATATAAACTTTTGTTATTTTTATTTTTGTAATTAATTTTGTTTTAATTAAGAGAATGTTAAAGTAACAATCTTTTACATTTCTTTCTTTTAGTTGTTTTAAAGGTTAAACTTTTGTTATTTTTATTTTTGTAATTAATTTTGTTTTAATTAAGAGAATGTTAAAGTAACAATCATTTACACAGCTTTTTCAATTAATGTTTTATATTTATTATGTTGGTAGTTATTAAGTCAATTTTTGTTTATTAAATTAATCTTTTAATTATTCACTTAGGAATTAACATTTTCCAACTTTTGTTAAGTTTTGTTTTTGTTAAACAAATACAAACTAAATGTTTTTTATATATTTGCATTTACTTTAATAGATTTAAATTTTGTTATTTCAAATGTATAAAATCCACATAGAATTAATAAATTATAAAATCACATAAAAATTAAATATTGTTAAAAAGTAAAATTATAAGGCAAAGGAATTCATGCTTGCACTCTAGGTTAGGGGAAAATTGGTCTAGAGTTCAATGCACTTTTTTGTATGGGGCTTTAAGTCTAGGGTGATATTCCCATCTCTTCTTGCCTAGCCCCGCGGGAGGTTGAAAATGTTGGTGTTGGGGACTCTCTAGTCCCTCGACGTCAACACATATCTAATATAAATCTGATACAAAATTATATGGCTGATGTAGAAGGCTCCAAACACTAAAAATATGCAACAACCCAACTCTAGAAACCCTACAAAGGGTACCCACAATAGATCTCCTCAAAGAATGAAATCTACCACATGATAACCAAGCTACCAAGTGCCAGTAATTCACCCCGCTCTAATAATTTTGCCCAGCCACTAATCAATCTATTTTCTGAAGTGATGGCACTCAAACCCTTCTCCAAAATTCGCCCAAGATGAGTACAATTCGGTCCCAAGAGATAAATTATCAACCCAACTCCAGAAATGAAGATCTTGACCTCTGAATATGGTCCCTCAAGAAATAATTCGCCCAGCTATGAAAATAAATAAATATGGAGCATGAAAACCCCAATAATGCCAAGAAGATATAACCCCAGGGATGGAAAATTTTCCTGGTACAAGATCTCTACCAGATCCAACTTTCTAAATCCAAATCAAATTGTTTTCTCCTTTCACAATGCACCCTTTATGCAGAAAACCTCCAGAGCTGCACCCTAACTCTTCTTTGACTGTGAAAAAAAAATATGTGCCTGAATTGATATGAAGTAGGCTGGTGAGGGAGGAATCTTTCACCTTCTTGTCCAAGCTTGGATCAGGAAAGGTGAAATCTTTCACCATCAAGCTGATCTCTAGGGTTTGTTCAGTCAAAACCCTCAAAACCCTCAAGTATCATGGGCTCGCTAACAAGAAGCTAGACATCAAAATAATAATCAACATAATGAGAGAATATAGGCCCTATCTCTCTTTTATCCCCCCTGTTCACCTTTTCCCTCCAAGTGAATTTTACTTTATTTTTATTATTCTTTAATTAAATCACTTTATTAATTAATTGGCCTTTTTGCCTCTAAAAAATGATTTATTTGTCCATATGGCTTCAACGGTCGCTGAAAATCACTTCTCATCATCTAATAATGTAGTGCTCTTCCTCCCAATTCCGATGAGTTATTACACTAAGAGGTTTCTCCAAGTATTATTCCCAAAATGACCTTCTTAGTGAAAATAATTAAAACATGACCCATAATAAAGCAAAATTACAGAAATTGTTGGAATGCAACGAAACCAAAGCCAAGTTGTGTGGAATGGATCTTGATGATGCAATATGATGAACGATGCAAATTGGGCCCAACAAAACCCCTCAATATCTCCTGAAATCGATGTCACCCCCATCTGGCTACTCTGGTAAGCATAACACTCGATAATATAATAATGTCCAAAAATGGGGACATTATAGTCCTCCCTGCTAGAATATTGCTTGTCCTCAAGCAATAATTGAATCAATATGTATGTGATACCAGGATCCCATATCCACCTGTGTGACTTCTAGTAAGCTCTCCTCAAGACATGGCCCCTCCAAGTGCTCACCATACATGGTACCAAAATGTTCTAAATGAGTAGAATGATCGTGTGCACCCAATCCTCAGTCAACTCCCCAAGCAACCTCTCTATTCGGATCTTGAACCCATCAAACTCTGGACTACCAAACATGCCAATCCTTGGATCCCATATCAAGATGTGAACTACAGTTCTCTGTGAAGTATAGTCCTGTAAAATACCAACACCACGATGAATCTCCTGAAGATCCCCAACCAAAGGAACAAGTAGATACAATATCCATCAATCAAGGAGTCTCTCACATAAACCCATCTCCCAACTAACGTCTATGGCAGAAGCCAGACTCCCTGCTAACCAAGATGAGGATATGCTGATATATTTGATCCTCAACCAAGGAGATCCATCCCGCCACCAAGCATACTCATCTTGACTTTCTCTAAAATTCCCCAAACAATGGAAAGAATAAATCATGCAAGTCTTTGAAATCCTCATGCGCTCTAAAAGAGCACCAAATCTTGCATCACATAGCTCTAAAGGACTCATACAAAGTATCTCAATGCCCAAAAAACTATAAATTTATTTCTAAAGTATCTTGATAGTCATATTGTCCTATCCATAATCACTAAACATGTCCTCCATGTTAATCCACACTACTTTCTGTGGAGTCCCATGCTCCAAACATGCTTCTATGTGTCTCACGACATCATCATCGAGATTCCCCAAGGAGAATGCATTTATGTCGTGCTGACAAGTCTTGAAATGGCCAAGTTGTCCAACCATAGATACATCATGTACAGTCCTCGAGATCCTAGACACTGCCACTTGCGACCATACCTCCTACCAACTGACCTCGTAGAACTCATCAAAAATATTTGTCCATATCTGTTGCTAGTCCTCATCATGTTGAGACTCTGAACCTGTACCCATCTATGGAACATACTATGTCCCACGACTGAGGATTCTCTCCATCATGCCCCAAACCTCATATGAATGTCTCGGATGAACCACCCCTATCCTGCTATATATAATCACGTCACTCCCGTCAGGTGGTCTCTGCCTACCAACTCTCAACGTCCCCTGCCACTGTTTATCTCCCCCTATGTTGTTTTCTATGATGAAGGTATCGTGGAAAGCTAAAGAAAATAACTGCAACTGTATGTAGGAATGGAAAGTATCAGACTTTGGTCAATCCCAAGGACTTGACAAAAATCTCATCCACTAGCACCCATAGTGAATAATCGCATGTGCTCCTCACTAAACTCCAACCATCGGATACAACAGTTGGGAACTCCACAAACCGTTGGTTTATCACTCTCCCTCCATCATCACTCATATAGTTGTTTCTACTGTGAAGTTGATCTCCCAGAACTATGTACTGCTTCAAGGGAGAGGAATCTCCATGCTCCACAAAGTATGTCTCCTCCCTACAATCCAATGCATTCCCCTAACTCTTGTTGTACACCTCTGCATGCTCCTGTGAACTATCTCTCATCATCATATGCCCCTTGTATACTCATGAAGCCTCTGTATCCTCCTGCATCATCATGTCTCCAAGGTGTATTGTTGGGTCAACCTCTATATGGATGTCATCCAATCCTGAAACACCAATGGAAGTGTCCTCATCCCTGCCCCTGGCTATGGAATCCCCAGGTGCATGTGTAAGACCAATTGTCTTAGAACCCCTCATGAATTGTGGTCCCTGTGACACAGAGATATTCTCCAACGTCTCTTGGTCACATCTCTCCATATCAATCATCGATCATGGGTGTCCCTCACGCACCTCCATCATTTGGTGCTCCTCTACCAACCCACCAACATCCTCTAGTAAAGTAGTTGAAGAAAACATCTGGCTCTCTGCTGAGAGAGATGTAGTGGATCCCCGACTAGTCTCCTCAAGAAGCTCCTCTAATATGGAATCTGATTCCTGAAGGGTTTTCTGTGCAACTTCCAAGAATTTCCATGTGCTCGCCAACTCATGAGTGAGTCGGTCCATCTCAACCTCCTTCTCCCTTTATGCCATGTGATACATCTCGCCAACCTCCAATAGGTAATCATGTCCATCAATAAATGTTGGTAGTCGACCCTCATCATAGTCACTCTCTCCCTAAGTGTATGGAAGTCATCAATGGTAAGTCCCCCATCTGAACTATCATGTGCCATCGAAGACTTCCAACAATATCATGCCACCAATGTGTGTGTATCATCATGCATCTAGTGGCTTCCATGATCATGTCCTCACTGACTCTCAATTGATCTGTCAAGTGTCGTGACTTCTGATCACAATCCTACTAAGGTGCTACCTCATGCCTTTCACTACTAGTGTCAACAATGGAATCCCCAATAACACACTCATCAAAAGATAATGCATTGAATTGCCCAGTGTCCATTATGCTACTAAGTCCTCCTATATGCCACTGCACACCATCACCAACGACTACCCCCATATGAATCTCATTGTATCTTGTATGGGCAGTTGTATCCTCCTATTCGCTCACTCTGCTAATGTTATATGCACACAGATCCCATACAGATGTGTCCAGACATGTGTTATGGTCATCCCGACCTATAAGGAGTGCATCCTCATCACTGTAGACCAGTTTTGGAAGTGAGTATCCCATCAAACTATCAATCTCCACAACCTGATCTAACAATAGTCACCCCAAAAGAGGTGACCCCCTCTCCTCATACTGATAGGTATGTATATAGTCAACTGGCTCTAATCCATGCCTCTCGTCCTGGGCCTATAGATCCATATGTACATTGTGTTCAAATGCTACACAAGGCTCTTATACCACCTCCAGAATGCTACTGATACCCTCATGTGTCATGTCTATCATAAATATCCAAGAAGGTAAGGACTGTGCCACGCTCAACTTCATGGGTGGAACAATATCCCCCACACATGACCTCATACCAAGTGCTAACACATATGAATCCCCACAAGTGTCACCACTAGGTTGAAGTGTTGAGTCCTCAAATATGTCTGATAGGGAAGATAAGGAACATACACTATCATCCTGTCCATCAGATGCGTAGGATTCACTAGCCTCATCAGACTGCTCTAAATAGGCATTTATGGTTGCATCCTCATGCATCTCCTTATCCTCACTGTCGTAGTGCACCTCAACAATGTGCACCTTACCTTTACCCCTACATCTGTGATCCGGCTCCCAAGCCTCTTTGCAACTCTATCAAAGTTCCATGCTCCTAATGGGTGTAGGATCAATCTGTACTTCCCTCCATCTACTAGCTAGTAGTGATGTATCTACCTCCTTGCATTATCTGGCTTTGCTTTCCTCTGCTATGCTGCTCCAATAATGGATTTCTTCCATTTTTTTGGCCCAATGTGTAACCTCATTTTTTCTCCACCTAGGATTTTTGATGGATACAAATTGTTGGAATGTTACTTGAGCCCTGAATGTCTCATTAAGGGCGTAATATTCCTCATCACAATATATGATCTCTTCTGCAAAATTTGCAAACTCCATCTCCCCTCTAGATCATCAATGTATATCACAGGTTGGCGAAAGAAAATCGCTTTGATACCACTGTAATGTTCCCAACCAAATCTGATCTAAATATCAAATTAATGTGGTTGAGAAATTTTGCCAAACACGTGGTATACATGCAACTAGGATTAAGCAAGTTGAGTATGCCCTAAGGGCTTAAGCTAAGCACTAATGTGTGTAGAGATCTAGATCTAGAATATTTTAACCTTTAAAGCATTAGAAGAGATCAAAAACTTATTACTTATCCTAGCCTTATGATTTTGGGGGGTTTCTCTCCCAAGGTGTAGGCAATTATTTAGACTAGAAAGCTTGAAAGAGAAATGGAAAGGCAAGACAAGCAACTCAATGGCACAAGGTGGAGACAAGCCTACCTTTATTGTGCCAATGAGGTTGTGAGGAAAGTAAGCAAGCCAAACAAACTATTAAGAAATGGCTCATTAACCCCACGTCCTAGCTTAAGGGAATGCTTTGGAAATGAAAAATTTGAAATTTGCACTAACCCTAAGCTACCCTATGCTCACACATGGGAGGTAGGCCGTACCAATTCTCCTCACAAGCTATGAGCAAGCAAAAACCTACTAAAAAATGAAGAAATAAAGAAAAATAAGCTAGAAAATGGAAAGGAGAGGTTGAGATTTGTTACCCACTTGAAGAGAAGGGTCTTGGAGTGTTGTGTGGTTATTTTAGGGCAACTTAACCCCCTCAACCTGCGTTCTGGAAAAGCTACACACAACCAACAATGTGAAGAAAAATTTATGCTTTTAGGGCAAACATTTTTCTCCTTAAAAACTTGTGATAGAAGATGATTTAAGTGACCAATCTACTATGTTAGGCTGGCTGAAATATAACATGGAATGAACAACAATGGAATAATGAGTAAAGAATGAGAAAGAAGGAATTTATATGTGCTTTAAGGGAAGACTCTTCCTTGAGGCAATCCCAATAAAACTCTTGAAGCCAAACCTGCAAAACTTGACAAGATAATATGCATACAAGAAGAAAATATGGCTGAATATGTTAATGAAATGAAATACTTGCACCCATGAACAAACCCACATATATAGATCAACAAGAATACTCGTTGCTAGATCTACCCAAGTAAAACACTTTACCTAAGAATCTCCTCTATGCAATCACCATGCCAAAAATTAACAATATTACCTCACATGTAGCAAGAACAAGAATACTCGTTGCTCTTCCAATAATCCTCCAAAGTTTCTCTTTTATTACTAAAAATGGATCTTGGAGAAATACTTGCTCCAAAACCCTAAGAGCCAAAGAATGGATGAAAAATGGACAAGAGAGAAAGAGAGAGAGTGGTGAAAATCAAGTAGCATAAAAATAGCCCAAGATATGGTGAGGACGGAGTGAGGAAAGGGATATATTTATACTTGGAGAGGCAAACCTACCTCTTTTGGATCAATGCCAAGTGTCCACTACCATGCAAAAGGTGAGATCCCAATAAGGGGGGCGCACCATCTAGGGTTTGATCACATGGATCAAGGAGGTGGATGAGTGAGTGAGTGTTGGGATCAAGCAAGGAGGGAAGTGGGAGGCTAGGAGAAGCGTGCCACATGAAAGGAGGGGCCCCAATTCATTAAAATT